>ML802007.1:320029-350997 GCA_009831015.1 Picea engelmannii
TAATGTTAAARAATATKGAAKARTATATATATATATATATATATATATATATATATAAAAATTTTGTTTACGTTATTAAAGTAATATAAAGATTTTGGATTAGTAATCTATGGTTTTAAGGTAAAGTTGGTTTGTTTGTAAAATCATAGTTCTTGGATTTTGTCTTAACTATTATGTTTGTCACAACAAGTTCAATGTGGGTGATATTGTTGAATCTTGCTATTTATATGTTGATTTAGCAAGTTTAAAAAATATTAAAAATATATTGGACAAATTTTATTGTAGAATTTATAATCCATTTGTAAGGTTTTTGTCCAATAATCCTTGTCCTTCTCAAAAAAAGTGTTAAAAGAAATAAACTCAAAGAATGATGATCATTAAAGAAGAAACCTCCAAAGATAACTCTCAACAACATATTGTCACTTACTTAACCCTCCTCTTAAGGTTCTTGTCCAATAACCCTTGTCCCTCTTAAGAAAAATGTTAAAAGCAATAAATTCAAAGAATAATGATCCTTAAAGAAGAAACCTCCAAAAATAACTCTCAACAACATATTGTAAATTGAAAACTTCTCACTTAAATTAAAAGATATAAAAAAAAAACAGGGAAAAAAAATCCCATGATATTTTTAGTTATGCAAAATTTATTTATAAAACCTAAGGTATATATCTAGAAGTTGTAAACAGATTTAATTATTGACTTTTATAAAAATGAACATCAAACCTAATTTCGAGTAATGTATATTTTTACATATTTTATGTATTTCTATAGTTTATACAAATTTTTCAATATTGAATATGTAAATTTTTTAAAGAAAAATAATAAAATCTAATATTATTTTATTTTAAAACTAAAATAAATAATTTTAGTTTTTTGATATTTTTAAATTATAAAATTTACATTAATTTTTATTTTATTATTTTTATAAATAATAAATCGAAAATTATGATTTATTTTATTGTTGTTTATAAATAATAAATTTAAATATAAAATAAATTTTATTTTATTTGATTATTTTTATAAATAATAAATTTAAAATTATGATTTATTTTATTGTTGTTTATAAATAATAAATTTAAATATAAGATAAAATTCCGAGTGGGTCTAATGATTAAGAATTTCACAAGTTTAAATCTAGAAGGGGTAGGGTATGTATACTTCTATAGAATTTACTAGTCAAAATCATTGAGTGGGTAAAGAAGATCCATACACCAATTTGGTACATAGTTTTTGTAAAAATAAATTTCATATTAAAAGAAGAAACTTAAGAAACACTATTAAAAAAAGATTTGATTTTCAAAATCTAAAATTATAAATAATTTAATCAGTTAAGATGAACAATAATGAATATTCATTGAAGTATAGTGTTCATATATGTGTGAAAAGTAAGAAATAATATAAAATTATGTAAATTATTTACAAACTTTAAAGTTTCATGGAAATCGGTATTGCTTTTGCAAATTAGTAGGAAGCATTTGACATGACAAAATGTACAGCAGAGAGTTTATCTTTCAAGATCCCTTTACCTACAATAAAACTAAACTAAATTGTAATATTAAAGTAATTCTTTTAGACATGACATGACATAGTATCAATGTAGCACCAAAAACTTATCACATATTATTTTGAGAGTTTTAAAGGAGGCTTATCACAAATACTATTTTGAGATTTTGAAGGAATATTTGAATATTATTTAGTTTATGATAATAAGATGTGCACATTAATGTGAATTGTTAAGTGATAGAGACATTATTTTATTGGTAAATAGATGATGATGATAAATATGTTTAAATTTTCCATTTGAAAGTAAGATAAAAAATACATTACAAAAACATTAAATTGATAACATATTTATTAACATTGTAATCAAGCAAATGAATGGTTAACAAAATTACATATTTTCTATCACAATTACTAATAATAATCAAAATGATTGTATTTATGATGTTCCAATAATTATTTGGCTTCAGCAAATTCAAGTAAGAATATGAGTGCCCATACTTTGCACATACCCACTTAATATTGTAGATTCCTTTCATGATATCACATGTTAAGGAGATCCATAATTACTTGCTAAAGGATAAAAAAATATAACAACATTAATAAAATCTTCGTCCCTCCAAGGAGTTCACATAAATCTAGTTGTGATATAAAACACACCATTCCAAATTTGTGGGACACTTCAGGATGGAGAGCATAGTTTCTAACATATAAAAGTGGTTTTATTGACAAAAGTTGGCACAAATGGGGACATAGTTATGCCTTATATATCATATCAAAGCTATCATCTCAAAAGTTTGGAAAGTACATATTGTTATTATACTTAGTATACACACTCAAATCAAATATTGATGGAAAAGCTCATAAAGAAGCATGGACAAGAAAGGGTAGCACTTTTAAAGGACAATGACAAAGCCAAATAAACAAACCACACCCCTTTCTCTTCCCCTCTTGTGGTATCATAGAGCCCTCATTGCTTCCTCAAACAACATTTTTTTGGATATTATATTATTATGTATTTATTTTTATACATGCATTTTCATAACATAAGAACAACATAGGCCTACATAACAACTACACCATGATCTTGACCACTACAAGGACTCATAAGCATTCACTAGTGAGGCCTAGTCTTGAACTTAGCATTAAGAATATTTACAATGAATTTCACATTATTTTCAACATAAGGTCATTATAACCAATCCCACATGGCTCGACCATCATCACATAACCTCATCATTTATAAATAATACATAGTTTAACATATTATATTCTAGGGGTTGAAATTGGGGTATTACATGAGTTATGAATGTGCTAAAAATCAAGTTGTACATATTTTGACATAATCATACATAATGAAGCTCAATCATGATAAAATTTTGTTATGGAATATTACTCAAAACAAGCTCTAAATTGGACATCTCAAAATACATTTAGCACATATTTATCAATTATGATAATAGATTGTCTTCTAATAACCTTATCTCTCATTTTTTTCCATTTTTTAATACTACTGTAACAACTAAAAATATAAACAAATAAAAGATGCATTTTCTTCATCAAATCAATATTTATATTACTCATATGATATACAATGGTTAACAATATTTCATCCTTTATTATGATTTATGCACGGTTATACAAATTTATCAATTTTTTGAAATTTATTCACTATCTAAATTGATCCATTTTCTATATAATAATTGAATATATTAAATTTGTAAACCACCTACACACAAGTATTTGTTAAATATGAAAATTATGTTAAAGATGTTGTCTTTTCCATTAAGGGAATATGGAGTGTGAGGATGAGTTGGTGGACTACTTAGAGGATCCTCTCTAGGGTGAACATATTTTTATCAACCCCAATGGTTAGGGGAGAAGGTTTGGGTCCTAGTCTAGGTGATGCAGGTTTGAGGACTTTGAGGTACACAACCTATTCAACAAAAATATTAGGGAAAAATGCCAAAGTGGGTAGTCATGAGGAGTTGTCACTTTCTGCAGGGTTGAGCAAGAACTTTAATTCCTTTTGTATTATCCTAGGCTTTTCTAGACAATAATTATTAGATGGTTATTCTGGTGCGAAGGATAAGGGCCTGAGATTGAAATCTTTGAAAAAAGAGCCTATGTGTCTAGCCCAACTCACACAAATGGAGGTAAATGCGACATCTAGTAAGGTTTAGGGTGGTGATTGTCCAATTTTCGAGGTTTCCTAAAGTATAGAGCCTACACGTGCAGAGGAGGATCATTGTTTTGGATTAGATTTTGTTGGAAAAGGGATTGATTTGGGTTCATTGAGTGGGGTAATGCATTATGATTCTCAAGATCCACCTATAATGGTAGGTATCAAGGAAAAAAAACAAGCTTATAAGGTGGTCAAGAAACAATATCAATCAAAGATTAAAATGGTGCTTCGAGAAAATGTAACTATTGAACAAGTGTTGGAATGCTCGAGTAAGGCTCTGATTTGGAAGTTTCATGAAAGAAACATTTTGCAACGTATTTTTAATAATTGGATTCAAAAGGCTTGAACTCCAGTCCTAGGGTATGTCCCTATCTTTCACTTGCTAACCAAAGTGGGGATTGGCTTAATGTTTCACTCTATAGAAGATTCACATAAATTTTTAAGTGGTAGATGGTATCAGGGGAAAATGTAGTTGTCATTGTAGGCCTAGAAAACATGTTTCAAACTGAGATCTAAAGTTGTTAGGAGGACTCCAATTTGAGTAAATCTTCCTGGATTTCCCTTAAAATTATGGTCAACAAAGGTATTTAAGGAAGTCAACAATTCTCTAGCAAAAACTATGGACATTGATATATCATTTAAGTCTAATGCATATTGGATGGTTGCTAGGTTGTTGGTGGAGATGTATGTAAGTGAGGGTTTGTCATCTAGTTTGGAGATCATACTAGTTGGAAGTTCATCTAACACTCAACTTATTGATTACATGAAGATTCCCTTTTTGTGTGTTTGATTTCATGTAGTAGAAGATTGCTTTCAACCGTTTACGTTCCCTTTACTTAGAAGATTTGAAGGAAAAAATAATCTATAGGGGTTCAAAGAAGAAGTTTCGTATATGGGTAAATCTAAGGATGTGTTGGCTCAATGACTAGAGGCACCCTTAGTAATGGAAATCAATGAAAAAAATAAATCCCTAAGTCTAGGCTTTAGTCCAAGGATCATGAACATTGGTGAGAAACAAAAGCATGCAATGGTGTAGCCACTAAACCTTCCACATGTCAGTGAAGGGGTACCATTACACATGGATTCCATTCTAGTCTTGGAGGAGTATGTTCTCTAGTCTCATGGTAAGTTACTTGAGCATGTATCTCATTTTTGTCCCCCGATTGAAAAGTTTAATCTGGACTTCAAGACAAGGGAGGTTTTTCCATCTTCTCTAGAGTCACATGTGTAAGGTTCTCATGATAGATATAAATGTAGGGGGTTGGGGAATGGGTAGAGAAACTGTTTTAAATATTTAGGGAAATAAATTTTAATTCCTTTACTTTGAGAAGGAAGTATCCTTGTCATTTCCTCTTAGTTGAGTGAATTTTATGTGGATGGGTCTAGTTCAAAGAGTAGGCTAAAGGTTAGAATTTCCTACAGATAACTATGGAGACCTAAGAAGGGATAAATTGAAGTAGTTGATAGGGGGCATGTTAGGGGGTTAGGGTTAGGTATGAACCTTATTTAGGAACCATCCTCATCCATAGTGGGAAGGAAATAATTTTTACAACATGCCTAGGAGAAAGCATTGAGGGAAATACAACAAGGTAAACAAAAGTCTATCAAAGGGGTCCTTGGAGTGAGAAAACCCCCTCTAAAGTGTCAAAATGTTAAATTCTTTTGTAAATGTTCGAGGTCTCAACAATCCCTCAAAAGACTAGAATTGTCATGGTTGGTAGAATTGCACAATCTAGGAGTTATCCTTCTTTGTGAAAGAATGGGAGAGGGTCATAATCTCATTGGAAGATTGGGAAAAATATTGAAGGAATGGTACTTTCTAATCTTATATTCCTTAAGAAACTTAGGGGGTTTATTGATGGGTTGGAAGAAATCTATCATCTTGTTGAATTTTTCTTCTTCTTCTTTTTCCATGGTAAAAAATCTAGTAATTTTGTTCATCAAAACAAAATTACCATGATAGATGTCGAGAGAGCATTCATAAATTGCCTTTATAGGATTGTAGCTTTAGTTAAAACACTATCACCCGCAATTCTAGCATTTTCTTTCAAATATGCCTAGATTAGGATCTATATTAATGAAACATGGTATACAATTCTCATCAAAATTTCCAAAATAATATAGCCATATTAATACATTAAGAGAGTTTAACCAATCTCCCTTAAGGAGTTTATTTTGTCTTTCCATGAAGAGACATCGATCACATAGCTCAATAGTAAGCAAAGGAAACTTAGAACCAACGAGCATAAACATATTCAAAGGAGTGTGCAAGTGTGTTCTCAATGATCTTCCAGATCCCATTTTTGAGCACCACTCCATCCTTAGATAGCCTATCTGCTTCATTATTCTTATCCCTATAAACATGTGTGAAAAAAAATGTGAAAGAACATTGATTTCAAAAATAAAATGTTAGGAAAAATAGGTTGTATAATGAAGTTAAGTAGATCACTCTCTTATTCTCATGCAATTATTCTCATACAATTGGAGAAACAAGATGGTACGCATGCCAACCATTTCTAGTGCAATCCAACATCAGTGAATGAAAATGATTTTCAAAAATGGGTAAAGAGAATAATAAGTTATGATAAAAATGACACGAAAACTCCTTAAAACACCATTAAATAAGATGAATCATAATTTTTTTTTATACAAATTAAATATCTATAAAAATAATTTCTCTTTAATTTTTTTAAATGCGTTCTCATTCAATTATTCAAATCAACTTATAAAGTGTGGCTCAAAATCTTTAGAATTATCAACATAATATTTTTTTAACCCATAAGAAATGTGCATCATGAATATAATGCATGAACATGATAATGCCTTTATGTTTATGTTTATTTTTATCCCGTCTTCTTATAAAGTAATTTTTATGAAGAAAATGAATTTACAAATATATAACATTGTATCTTTAATGCAAGTAATTCTACAATGGTATAGAGGAGAGGATAACCCTATGTAGGTATTTACATGTATAACTCTACGGGAAGGAAGTTTGTGTTGTTCTTTGATATCATGATTTTTGGATAAGTGGATAAGTAAAGAAAGAGATTATATTCTACTAACAAAGTCATTATAACATATAATGGACAATTTTAATTATGTCTAAACATCTAATTTAATATAAATAAAACTAATTATTTAAGAATTTTATATAGAGAAATACAAAAAAATTATTTAAATTTTTTATATATAAAGATAAAAAAATAATTATTTAAAAATTTTATATAGAAGAAAAGATATAGTTATTTTATAATGTTTTATATAAGAAAAAATAATTGTTAAATATTTTAAAGAATTTTATATAGAGAAAAAAATATGAATATTTAATAATGATTTATATATGTTTTATGATTTAAAAAAAATAAAATATTAATAATTATTAAATTTAAGAATGATAATTGTATTTTATAATCCAATATTGAAGAGATTATAAAATTAATCTTTATGTATTAATGTTTCATAATGTTATGTGTTCCTCTAGCTTCGAATGAGAGTGTCTATCCATAATATTAATATCAATTTTAATGCATTTTAATTTTTTGAAATATTTGTTTTTTTTAATATTTAGTATATTTAAAATTAAAATAAATTTAAATTAATTATATTTATTTTTATATATATTATTAATATAAAAAATATTTTAATAATATGAAAATAAATATTAATTTTCCATTATATTCAAAATGTTCATATATCAATGTTTTTACAAATTATGAGAAATAACATATTGTATAATTTTTTGAAATATTTGATTTTTTTAATATTTAATATATTTAAAATTAAAATAAATCTAAATTAATTATAAAAAATATTTTAATAATATGAAAATGAATATCAATTTTTCATTATATCCAAAATGTTCATATATCAATGTTTTTACAAATCATGAGAAATAAAATATTGTAAATGAGTAAACATCATGTCAATAATGAATACGGCTAATGTTATATATATATATATATATATATATATATATATATATATATATATATATATAACACATTAAATTGTTTATTATTAAATTGGATAATAATAATGTTAATGATATTTATGTAAATTAAAAAATATATAACACTTTAAATTTTTTATTATTAAATGGATATGATTAATATTATTTATTTAATAATAAAAATATTAAGTTAGATTATTATTTTATTAATTTTATTTTTATATAAAATTTAAAAAAACAAACGACTCAATATAATTTATATTAAATTATATTGGTATATAGGGAATAATTATATTGGTATATAAGGAAGAAAAGGTTAAGTTTTTTTTTGGAGGGAGGTTTAATCTTTAAATTGTAACACATCCTAGATTCACTTTTGGGTGTATGCCACTAAAAAACTTGACTTTTGTGAAATATTGAATTTTGGAAATTTCATACCATTAATTAATATGCTTTGTATATGAATAGAGTTATGCAATCCTAAAAGCATGTATTTCATGCATAATTAAAATAGTTATACCACAATAGAATTAACATAATTAACCACACAATAATCATCATAAACACATAAAAGAACACTTAACTTTCAATGAAAATCACTAACTAGTTGCAGACTTTAGACATTCCTCATAATCATAGACGTTGCTATCCATTCACTCTCAACAATAGGTCACCCCCGAGCTAGGGCTATGACTCCACCAGAGCAAAGGCTACTTAAGCCAAACTAAGGTCCAACAACAGACAACTTAGGAAAATGCCGATGTAATTGATTCTAGTAGCGGTTCCACCTCATAGACTCTCATTCCCCACATCCTGTCCCACCCCAAGAAGTTTATCCCTTCACTGCTCAATAGTCATTCAACTAGACCACTTCCCTTCCAGGGATTCAACAACATATTGGTAAGAAGTCTTAGATATCTATGGCACTTGGAACACAAGACTTCTCTCAAAGAGTTATGGGCACCCATCAGGCCAACACATGAGGAAACTTATTCCCAAAAATTCTCTCACTCAAGGAGAATGTCCACAAACCTGAAAACATGCTTCTTCAAGCCCAAACCACCAAGGATTTATAGGGTTACAATGATACCAGGTTATCGTGGCTCTTCTTCTCACCCTTTCCAAGAAATGGTAAGAATGATGGAAGGAATGGCAGAATGGAATGGATTTTCCACTAAAACCCAACATTATATTTGCATGTTCCTATCTTGACACATGGCATTCAATGAACTACCTTTTCCTCCACTTGGTAATTTGTTCCATAACTTTGGAACTTAGGATAAAATCATATCACAAGACTTATTACTTTAGGAATATATTATTATATTCCTTTGGCTTAAGCCCCCTTGACTTAGCCCCTTTTCTCAAGTCCTAGCCCCATTTCCCTCTCATAGAGTCTTATCCCCCCATACTCTTTCATCTGATTTAGACTGCAACAATGATTTATTTTATTAATATTTTCGAGTGTGATTACTATTTACAATGCTAGGCTCACAGTCCTTTCATCATATAGGCTCTTGGGCCTAATATCATACAATCACTCTAGCCTAAACATATATACACATGCACTCCAGCCCAAAACATTTTGGCTCACCAACTTAAAAAACATATGTACAATTACAACTCAAAGTTTAACCTGGGGGTATCACATTCCCCTCCCCCTTATTTTTGCATTGTCCTCAGTGCATTATATACACATGTACAATCAAAATTCTTCGAAAATCTCCAAAAAGATGCGAGTACTCTTTTTGCTAAGCATCTTAATGCTCCCATGTTGCATCCTCAAAAATCATAGCAGGCCCACTATACCTTTACCATTTCGATGGCTCGATTCTAGAGAACCTTGAACTTCTTGTACAATATGCACACTAATCACATTCCAATCAATTACATGATTAGCATCAGGAACATATTTTTTAAGCAAAGACACATGGAATACATTATGAATGCACATGGATGTAGGAAGTGCAAGCATGTATGCAATATGACCAATCCGCTCTAGTATTTCAAATGGTCCATGATATATTTCTGCCAATTTTGGGTAGCTTCCCAATTTAAGTGAACTCTTTTTAGATTTCACATTCATTAAGACATGCTCTCCCACTTTGAATTCTTTGTGTGTTCTACTTTTGTTTGCATAATTTTTTTGCCTGTCTTGTGCAACCTTTAATTTTTTTTTTTCACTATATGATATTTCATTTCCCCAAGCAATTATATCCCAACCATTTCTTTATCTGTTGGGTTACATAATGTTCCCAACCTCCAAGCTAGGCCATGCCACAATTTTTTTTTCTCGGATATCATTTATTAATTACCATGCCTTGAATATGCAACAAATATGAATTTCTAGCAGCATACAATCCATGCATAAATATGTACAATTAAACCACAATAGAGTTAACATTAAAAACAACACATAAATAGTCATAACACATAAAAGAACACTTGTCTTTTAATTAAAATCATCAACTAGCTGCATACCTCAGATGTTCATAGCCATAGAATCCATTGTTCATTCATTCTTAGTAGTAGGTCACCCCCTAGTTGGGGTTATGAATCCACTAGTGTAAAGGCTACCTAAGACAAACTAATTTCCAACAACACCCAAATTCAGGACAAGGCCAAGGGAACCAACTTCAACAATAGTCCCATCCATAACCTCTCATTCCCCACAGCCTGTCCCGCCCCAGGAAGTGCACCCATTCTCTGCTCAATAGTCCTTTGGATGTCCCACTTCCCTTCCAGGGATTCATGAATTGGTTGGCTAGGAAGTCTCAGAGTTTTGTGGCCCTTGGAACACAAGGTTTCTCTAAGAGTTACAACACCCACTAGGCCATTACCCAGGAAAACCTATTCCCAACAATTCTCTTTCCCCAAAGAGAATCTTACAGAGGCCTCAAAACCTACTTCTTCGACCCAAACCACCAAGGATTTACAGGGCAACAACAAATTCAACAACTCACACTCTTCCCCCCATGAATGGTATAAATGATAGCATGGAATGAATGAGTGAATGATTGGAAATAATTACACTAAATTCACCACATTAAATATGCATGTGCCCTTTTTGATACTTGACACTCGAGGAACCACTTTGTCCCCCACTTGGTAATTTGTGCCTCCACTTAGGAACTTAAGATAACATGATATCACAAGAATTAGGACTTAAGAATAATATTATTTTATTCCTTGGCTTAATCCCCCTTGACTTATCCCCTTTTCCTCTCAAGTCCTAGCCCCCTTTCCCTCTCATGGAGTCTTATCCCCCCATAATCTTTCGTCTAACTTGGTATGCAACAATGATGTATTTTATTAATATATCTGAGTGTGATTACATATTATATTCTTTAAGATCATTGGCCTTTCAACTCATAGGCTCCCTAACCTAAATCACACAGGCACTCTGACCTCAAAACATATATACAAAGGAAATATGGCCCAAAATATCCTGGCTCACCAGCCTATAAAGAATATGTGCATTTATGACTTGGGTTTTAGCCTAGGGGTATTACATTCCCCTCCCCATTATTTATGCACCATCCTCGGTGCATTATATACACATGTACAATCAAATTTCTTCAAAAGTATCCAAAAAATATGTGGGTACGCCTTCCGCATGGCATCTTCAGGACTGTAGCAAGTCCACTACACTTTTACCAGCTCTATGGATTGATTTTGGAGCACCTTGACCTTCATGTTCAATATGCACACCGGTTGGACCTGGAATTCACCCTCTTGCTCCACCTAGATCACATTCCAATGAATTACATGTTTAGCACTAGGAACATACTTTTTAAGCAAATACACATGGAATACCTTATGAATGCACATATATGCAGTCAGTGCAAGCATGTATGCAACGAGACCAATCCTCTCCAGGATTTCAAATGGTTCACAATACAATGCTGCTAGTTTTGGGTAGCTTCCCAATTTAAGTGAACTCTTCTTAGCTTTCACTTTCAAGAAGACGTGCTCACCCACTTTGAATTCTCTATGTGTTCTGCCTTTATCTGCATAACTTTTCTTCTTGTCTTGTGCAACCTTTAAATCCTTATTTATTTTCACCATCTTCTCTTCCATTTCTTTGAGAAATTCCTACCCAACCATTGCTCTATTTGTTTGGTTTTCCTAGTTCACTAGCGTGTGGAACTTTCTTCCATATACTGTTTCAAATGGGATGATCTTTAAAGATGCTCAATACCCATTCTTATAAGAAAAATCCACTAAATGTAGACAATCTTCCCATTTTGATGGTTTATCCATCACATACATTCTCAACATATCCTCAATCACCTGATTGACCCTCTCTATTTTCCCATTTGATTATGGGTGATATCTTGTGCTAAAATTCATATTTGTCCCAAATCCTTTAAACAACACCTTCTAGAATTTTGATGTGAATTTGGGATCTCTATCAAAAACAATTTCCTTAGGTACACCATGTGGCTTGACAATTTATCTCATGTAAATATCTATAATATTAGCTGCCTTGTGAGTTAGCCTCACTAGAATAAAATGAGCAACTTTAGTTATGTTATCCACCACCACCATGATGGAATCATGTTTCTTCATTGTTCTGGGCATCTTGGTGATAAAATCAATTGTCACAAATTCCCATTTCCACTGCGGAATGGGAATTGGTTGTAGAAATACAGATGGATGTCTGTGATCAACATTTTCCTTCTAACATTCTAGACCAATGGATATCTAATCAACCACCTCTTTCTTCATACCTGGCCAAAAATATTGGCTCTTTACAACTGGAATTATTTTATGGTAACTTGGGTTCCAAACATAAGACACATTATGCATTTCTCTTAGTACAATATTTTTCATATTTTCATATCCATGCATAGATACTCTACCCATGTACATGAGGATTCCATCCTCTCTCAACTCATACTCTTCAATTTTCTACTAAAAATTGCCTTGTTGTAATGTTTCTTTTGTTTGCACATAAAGATGATATGATTTTACAACTTCTAGAATTTTGTCTTTCAAATCATATTCGTACATGCTAATGGTTGTAGCATGCATCTCATGCACCCTCTTGTTGAGTGCATCATCCACCTTGTTCTCTTTTCTTTTGATAAGTGTTATATCAAAGTCATACTCACTAAGTAATTCCAACCATCTAATTTGTATGGCATTTGAAGTTGGTCGTCTAAACAAATATTTCGGACCACTATGGTATGTCCTCAACTCAAATCTTTTTCCCATAAGATAATGCCTTCACATATTTAAATCATGAACTATGGCTTCCAATTATAAATCATGTGTGGCATAGTGTCTCTCATGTTCTTTCAACTTCCTTGACTTATATCATATCACATGCCCATTTTGGGTAAGGACTCCTCAAATCCCTTCCTCGCAGGAATCAATGCACGCAATGAAATCTTCATTTGGATCAACAATATTGAATATTCGTGCAATTGTCAATAATTTTTTCAAGTTTTGAAAACTTTCTTCACATCCAGAGACCCATTCAAACTTCAAACCTTTCTTTTTCAACTAAGTGATTGGTTGTGCAATCCTTGAAAATCCTTCAATAAATCTTTTGTAACAACTTCCAAGTCCCATGAATGATCTCACCTATGAGATATTCGTTGGTGTTTTCCATCCTCTAATTGATTCTATCTTTTCAGGGTCCATTGTTATCCCTTTCTCTGAAATAATATGGACCAAATAATGTATTTTCCCCTAATAAAATGAGCACTTGCTCAACTTGGCATACAACTAATTCTCCCTAAAAATACTTGTAGCACCATTATCAAGAATTTCTCATTCTATTGTTCATACTTATATTAGATAAGTATGTCATCTAAGATGACAATGAAAAAATTATCCAAGTGATTTATGAAAATACCATTCATCAAACACATGAATACAGTTGGTGCATTTGACAATCCAAATGGCACCACTGTAAAGTTAGAATGGCCATACCTTGTTCTAAATGTTGTCTTGCTGACATATTCTTATTTAATCCTTACCTAATGATAGTCTGACCTGAGTTAAATCTTGGAAAATATCTTTTCATCTTTCAACTGATCAAAAAGATCATCTATCTTTGGCAAAGGATACTTGTTCTTCACGATCACCTATTCAACTATCTAAAATGAATGTACAACTTTAAGGTTCCATCCTTCTTCTTCAAAAATATCATTGGGGGAACTCCAAGGAAACACACTTGGGTGTATATACCCCTTCTGCAAAAGTTCTTCAAGTTGCATTTGCAATTCCTTCAACTATGGCGTGCTCATCCGATAAGGAGTCTTGGAGACTAAGGAAGCTCCATGCATCAAATTAATGGAGAAATAAATATATCTCTATGGTGACAACCTTGGTATCTCTCTAAATACATCCTCATAATCTTTCAAGACTATATGATCTCAAATAATTGGCACTTGATCCTTATTTTCCTCTTCCATATGGGCTACATAAAATTGACATCCTTTCCTGAAGCTTCTTTTCAGTTGCAAGGTTTAAATCTCTTTGATAGACACTTCCCTTGGAATACCCTGAATTGCTCTCAAGTTCCCTTCCTCATAAAAACAAGTGAATTCCTTGTTATAAGAATCTAGGACATCATGATGCTTGACCAAGAAATCCATACCAATTAGGAAGTCATATGAACCCAAAGGTATAATATTCAAATATGTCTTTATGCTTAGTTCATTCATGTCCATTGGACAATCCTTTACCAACTCATTGATTCTTCTTTTAGCTCTTGTTGCTAATTGAACTAGCCAATATTTCCCATGTTTCCTTCTTTTCAAATAAAATGTTTCCACCAACTTAGGATCTATATAACTATGACTAGCTCCTGAATCAATTAAAATAGTTATAGGTTAATCATTGATTTTACCTTCCACTTCAATCATATAAGATTGAAATTCATCTTTCTTGTTGTCCAAGGCTACATAGATCCTTGGCACGCTTCTCTCCATGTATTTAAATGTATCAACCTGTTGTACATTATGATAAGTCTTCACTCTTTCTCCTATATGAGGGAAATCTCTATACATGTGATCTCTCTCACAACCCTAACATTTAATAGGCCGCTATCTTGGTCTTTTCCCCAACGTTTCTAACATTCTGGACTCATTCCGAGTTAAGTGTCGCAATGAACTATTTATAAATAATGGAGGCTTATACCCTTTCTTTCTCTACTCCATATTATCTTACTTCTTGTCATCCCAAGCTCTTTGAAAAGTTGATCCTCCTTTATGCTGATTATAAAGGAATTTGGATCTCCTTATTTCTTCCTTTATTGTCTTGGAATCATCATATTGTATATTATCATTGAATATTGAAGGTATCCCACTCAGAAACCTTTGAATCCCTACTCATCCTTGATGAAGTCAATATACCTCACATCTCTAAGAATATTCTCTCATACTCATCCATGGTCATGCTCCCAAGATTGAGTTCAAATAAATCCTTCATCTTCCTATCATAGTAATGCTTGAACATGTATTTCTTATAAAAATGATTTCTGAAATGCCTCCAAGTTATCTTCTTCTCTTCAATGTGCTTTACTTGCACGGGCCAATCCCACCACATTGATGCTTTTCCCTTTAACTGGTAAAATGAAACTCTAGCTTCTTCTCAAGAGGAATAATTGTACAATTGGAAATACTTCCTCATCCCCAACAACCAAGACTTTGTATCCTCATCTTTCTTGTGCTCAACATCAAAAGTAGGAGGTTTGGACTTTCTCATCTCTCCTTGTATTTCATCCACTCTAGTTCTCCTCTTATGCTTTCTAACATGAGATAAAATTGGACTTCTTTATTCTCTTATGACTGAGTGTCTTGGTGAGTGATGATGATGTCTACCAACACTTATATATTATTCCTTTTTGGCATGAGATATGTGATCATTTGACTTACTTGAATATGTATCCTTATCCACCTTCTTCTCTATCATGTCTAAGCTCTGCAATAGCTCGATGTTGAAGCCATTATGTTGGTCCTGAGTTTTCTTAATATTCTCATTCTCATATTTATATCTCAACACATCTCTTTGCATGCTCTTTATTGTCTCTACTAAATTTATGCTTTTTTATTTTCCTTCTCCATTCCCATTTTATTCACTTTCTGTATTACCCAAGTTGATGTGCAACCCCCTGATTTAATCATCATGACTATAGGTTCTTTGTTCATCTTCCATGTCTTTGGTCTCTCTTCCGATTTTTCTATGTTCTATTTGTGACCTTAATTCTACAAAATGTGCATGCAATAATATTTGTTAGACAAAAATAATTCAACAATTATGTAAATTATGCACAATTTCACTCTTTAAGTGAACCGTAAATATTATTTCTGATCGTTTGTGAATTTTAATGCTCAATTAACATTTATAGGTGAATATCTGCATTATTCTATTGAATACCTTTCTAATGACTATTTCCTTGTTCCATTCCAAGTTATGGGAAGCTAGTTATAGTCATATGAATATTACCCATTTACCCCTTTTTGGTACTGAGTGCTACATGTGTCTTCTTGCCCATCCTGTATACTTTTAGGTATCCATATTCCCAATTTGGATCCATATATGTCTTCTATGATCCATGATATTTCCATAGAATTATTTTTTGTGTCAAACGGACCTATGAGCAAGCAATTATTCCCTTTAGAAGTAAACTGGTGCCCAAATTATACCCTTAGTTGTTTTAGTTGTAACTTTCTCATATGAGCTTTGTTTTGCGCTTAGAATATCTCATTGGAAATATCTCCTCGATCTATTTTATTTGATCTATAAATATAAGGTTTCCATGGGTACACCTTCTCACAAAATATGAACTCCTAAAAATGTTGTTTAGGGCCTTAAAATTCCCTTGCAAGATTATGACCTTCAAAACCACTATACTATTCTAAGAAATTTGACTAATTAATATTGACAATTTTTTTTATCTAGCACTTTCAGTCCACATGGAACCCTGAGGTTATGCCATGTCATCCCCTTGGCCACCTTGGCCCTACCTTGTCAGGTCCCACCTTCCTCTTTCTTTCTTTCTTTCTTCTTCTTCCATTCTCTTTCCTCTTCCTTCCTTTACCTTTATTGTGTTTTATGAATAATAATATAATTTTATTCACAGTCCCACCCATACCAACTATCCACCTGGAATAATTTTGACCTTGGATGGGATAAAGGTCCCACATGGTTCCCCCTCATTGGCCATGGGGATGGACAGGTCCCATTCCACGCTTCTTTTTCCTTCGACGTGAAAACTCGTCCCCCCTAGATCTAACGATAGAGGTCAGGGAACGATTGAGGGAATACAATGATTTCACATCATCAACTTGTGTGAGGGTTAACAATCCCCCCTCCCTCATGATGTGATACCCAAAACAACTTGTGATACGTGGTGTCCTCTTGTTGGCTTCACATCACCAAAGAATTTTGGAAAACTGCTTCACTCATGATGTGAAACCACTTATGGTTTTGGTCAATACTACAGCTCATCGCCCTGCCACGATGGTCTACCACCTTGCCACTAGACTAGCCACCATGCCACCAACCGCCACTGTGGAACTACCATTGTGGTATTCCACGTCACCACTTCCACGTCATCGCCATGTGGCCTCCACATCATGTTGATGTCATGTACAAAAAATTACCCAAAATTTCCAAAATTCATAATTTTTTTCAATTTTTTCAAAATGCATAATTTCAAAATTTCCTCAATGGCTACCATGAAACTCTGAAATTAAGCTTGCTAAGACCAATTCCATTTTTACGATTGACCAATTACATCCATTCTTGACATTTGACATTTCTGGGCATGAATTCCTTCTGAATTCACTCAGAAATTGAGGTTTTTTACCCAATTTCTCCATGACTACCCAAAAATTCATAAATGTAGCCAATTTGAGGCCTGGATTTTCCCATTCAAATGTTAAAAATTATGGATTTTAACCCCAAAATAAAAATCTCCTAAAATTGTAGATAAATTCCCAAGTTTTTCCTTGGGAAATTTTAACAAATACATTGCATACACCCTCTGAACTTTAAATCCACAATTTGATCTTCTGCATGCTAGCAAATGTCCCATGTAGTTTCAATGTTGAACTTGTGTCTATGATACCACAGTTTAACGTCCCCAGCCTCCAAGCTAAGATATGCCACACAAAAAGTTTCTCTGATACCATTTATTAATTACCATGCCTTACATATGCAACAAATATGCAGTTATAACAACATACAATCCATGCATAAATATGTACAATTAAACCAAAATAGAGTTAACATAAATAACCACACACAAAACATCATAACAAATAAAATAACAATTATTTTTTAATTAAAATCATCGATTAGCCTCTGACCTCAGACATTCCTCCCAACCATAGATTATGTTTTTCATTCACTCTCAACAACAGGTCACCCCTGAGCTAGGGCTATGACTCCACCGGGCTAAATTATACCTAAGCCAAACTAAGGTCCAACAACACCAAAATTCAGGACAAGGCCAATGACACCAACTCCAGCAACAGTCCCACCCCAAGAAGTGTACCCCTTCTTTGCTCAACAATCCTTCGAATGTCCCACTTCCCTTCTAGGGCTTCAAAAACATGTCATTTAGGAAGTATACCATATTTGTGGCCTTTGGAAAACAATTATTCTCTATGAGTTACAACACCCACAAGGCCAACACCCAGGAAAACCTATTGCCAACAATTATCTTTTCCCAAAGAGAACACTCCATGGGCCTGACAACTTATTTCTTCGACCCAAACCACCAAGGATTTATAGGGTAACAATAGCTTCAACAACTCACACTCTTTCCACCTAGAAATGGCATGGATGATAGCATGGAATGAATGAGTGAATGATTGGAAATAATTACACTAAATTCCCCACATTATATATGCATGTGCTCTTTTTGACACTTGACACTCAAGGAACTACATTGTCCCCCACTTGGTAATTCATTCCTCCACTTAGGAACTTAGGATAAATTATATCACAAGACTTAGAAATTATAAATAATATTATTGTATTCCTTGGCTTAATCCCCCTTGACTTATCCCCTTTTACTCTCAAGTCCTAGCCCCCTTTCCCTCTCATGGAGTCATATCCCCCCATACTCTTTCGTTTGACTTGGTTTGTAGTAATGATGTATTTTATTAATATATCTGAGTGTGATTACATATTACATTTTTTAGTCTCACTAGCCTTTCAACTCATGGGTTCCTTGGCCTGAATCACACAGGCACTCTGGCCTCGAAACATATATACAAAGGCACTCTTGACCAAAACATCTCGGCTCACCAACCTATAAAGCATATGTACATTTATGACTTGGGGTTTATCCTGGGATTATTGCAAGTTGTCCCATCTCACTGAATCAGATCATGGACACCAAGACAAAGAGAACCTGCCAACAAAACACACAAATCTATTGGGTTGTTGAATAAGGACAACTTCTTCACCAAGGCAAGTGGCTCACTAGGAGTCAAGTTCAACAAACATTTTCCCATGTAATGATGGAACTTGATGCAATGGGGACCATTGTTTCCTAATGGGTGAGGAGCGTTCCAGGTGGACATCGGTGACCACCCACCTCTTCCACTAACTCAATGTGGTTATCCATATTGGGAGTGTATGTATCTATATTTTTTCAGGTCCTAAACTTCTAGGGCCATTTTGAGGCCTTAAATGATGGTTTTTGGCCATTCAGGGGCCTAGGGTAGTCATGCCTTACCTTATCCTTCCAATGATTGCACTTCTCAGTTAGATATTTCCGATAAGCAATTGTGCACCCCAAATGAAGATTGTATGCAGAAGTTGCACCCTCACGAAATTGACATATCAACTAACCACCTTGGGGCCCACAATCCTTTTGGTGCTTTGTCTCCTATATTTATGGTTTTTTCCTCTTAGAGTTTAGCACTTTATGTTAAAAGGCCATTTCATCCTCTTGTAATGTTTTCTTGTGAATGAGTGTAGTCGACACCTCTTTCTTTAGATACAAGCTACGGCCATTCTAGCTAGCTTGTATTGCTTTACATTTTACAGTCTTTTGCTATTTCATTCATTAATAGAATTTGGGTTTCACTATATTACGGTGTTGCCTGTAATATTTCTCTCTGTGTGTTTCCATTCATATTCCTTCCTTTCATTTCATTCTCTATATAATCTATATTATAGTAACTTTCACACATGCACACATTAACTTCAAACTATTTAAGCTACTAGATTCTTAATTAATTATGTAAACTCTCACATATGAAGGAAGGATGTGATTATATTATATGTAGGATGAAATACACTGCTCTGTATAATGATTTCACTACTTAGTTTACTTAAATGTACATGCCCTATTCCTTCCAAATTCAAATCTATAAGTTTTAAAGAAAACACACATGTTCCTAGCCAATAAACCCACAAACAATATACAATAATATACTCATTTATAATAATAATTATAATTATAATTATTTAAGATTAAAAATTCGCAACTAAAGTAAACACAAGATATTAAGAATTATTGTTGAATGTGACAACAAATATGGCGACATATATAGGGCATAATCTTTCTTAAATTAAATGAGTATGACTATGCTTTAGGTAATTATAGTTGCGCCATGTCGAGAAAAAAGTAATCCAATGCCCACACCATGTAAAGAGAAAAACATGCATGCAATAACTTAACTTAAATCATTTCTTCATTCATGTGTGTGTGTGTGTGTGAAAAATTGAAATTGGACTAACTATAAACGAAATTTGTTATGACTAAAGAGGTTATAACCAATGTAGATCCATGTTAAACCCATATCTATCATTCACTGAGAGGGATCCTATTTATTTACATGTAATTTTTTTTATTATTTCATTTCATTTTTCATTTTGTTATTATTGTTGTTTTTTAAAATTAAGTTGACTTTTTATTTATTAATTAAGCGGACTTTATTTTTTATTTATTAATTAATAGGACTTTATTTTTTATTTATTAATTAAGAAAATCATCTAATGTCTCATCGCACTAATGCTTTAACATCTTCCCCATACTGGGTTGTATAGCGCCTCACCACTCTCAGTGCAAAGACTACTTGGTTGATAGGGTTGTGGTTAGTGGAGAGATGGAATAACTTGTAATTATTATATAAATGATATAACAATTTATTTCTCTTTATGATGGTTCATGAAAATATGTAATTGGATTGAGGGAATTGACATAATTTTATAATGTACAATTTGACAAATTTTAATTTGTTATGTATGTATATGGATATTGTTAATAAATAAAATAGAAAATATGATGTTTAATATTAGTATTAAAGAAATAAGGAATTGATATATGTTTTTAACAAGAGCTAGTAGATTTGGTTGCAAAGTAAAAAATGAGACTTCCAGTAAACAAGAAAAAATTACGGTCTCCAAAATAGTAGCCAACCAACTAGATAAACCATAACTCATATTCTTCCATGTTCTATATTCACTACAAAGTTGAACATAGTAAACTCTGTAGAATATTCCAAGTATATAGATGACAAAAAAAAAACATAATTAATCAAAAGAAGGAAGAGTAGCCAGAACCTCATCCTCCATGTCTGAGTTTTCTATTGGAACATTTAAGTCTAAATTAGAAGTTGCACCAAGATGAGATGACCTGGGTGGATTTTGGTGGCCACCCACCTATTCCACTGGATTGAAATACAATTTTCCACCTTGTTAGTTTTTCTACAGTTTTTCGGGTCCCAAACTTCTGGGGCCATTTTGAGGCCCTAAATGATGTTTTATTGACATTTGGGGGCCCAAGAAATAGCCAAAGGATATGGTTTGGGTTTAGTCAAAATGTGTTCTTCTCGGCTAGACCTTTCCAACCACCTATCGTGTGCCCCAAACAAAGATCGTATGCAAAAGTTATTCCCTTGGGAAGTTGATGTATCAACTACCCCCATCGAGGGCCACAAACCTTTTGGAGTTTCATCTTTTGGGGTTAGGGTTTTGGATATTATTTATGTTAAAAAGGCCTTTGGAGCCTCATTGGAAACATTGTCTTCTTGCGAATGAGCATAGTCATTGTTATAGGAAGATTTTCCTCACCCTATGCAATCTTGACCAGAAGGCCTTTTTCCATTTCCCCATGTAGACTTATCATCCTTGTTTGTAAAATCCAGAGCCAAAAACAAATATTTTTCCACATGTACACATATTGCACACTATACAACATGCGTATACGCATGCTTCTCCACTACATTCCGTGTACATCAGTATTTTTTCCAGAAAATGAAAATTAATGTTAGGTTTCCATGTCACGACAGGAGATCTATGATCCTTGGCCTTCCATATATTGGAAACATTCCGACTCGGCCCTTCAGTTTTATTTTGAAGGCTATAAATGGGCCAATTCCAAGCTATAGAAAGAGGAGAAATAATTCAACTTTGAGAGAAAAGTTACTCTGGAGGAATTATTTACTTCATATTGAGTCTGCATCCCTTTTTCCTTTAAGTCTGAACACAATGTTCAGCCCCCAAGCTCTTCCCTTATTGATTGAGAACCTCATTGAAGTGGTGGAGGTCCAGCTGGAAGGAACTTATTTTCTTGGTTCTAAACCATGCCGACATGGAAGTCTGTAACATTTTCACTTATGTTGATCATATATTAATAGAAATACTATTTTCTCATCCAATTGATATCTTGCAAATATTTGAATTGTTATTCCATGGGCGTATTTTTCATGTTTATTAATGGATTATTCTATTGAATGTGCTAACATTATATAATATCACCATATGCTTGTTTTTCTTGGTTGTTGAGGACTAGTTGTAGGTATATTGCTTTGGGTCAAGTGCTCAATGATGGACTTCATCGAACACCTGGATGAGGTCGGCTTTTCTCTTGTCTTGCTAGCATATTTGTTTTCATAGCATACTTGAGAAGAGAGTTGATTTATGCAGTCATTTGCATTTGTTGTGGTTCACCCTAACCATAGAGAGATTTTCCTCGTAACAGAATTGGCGACCATACTAGGGATTGAATCTTCTTTCTTAGGGTTTGGAGTACTTTTCTCCTTAGATTTCTCTCATTCCTATCATGTTTCTTGTTGTATCATTGATTGACATCCTCTGTTCACTCTGGGTCCAAGTTTTCATCGTTTCTCCCTTGCATGGCCTTGTTTTGAAACATATACATGCTTTTTTCCCTGACAGTCACGTACATACGCAGGATGTCCCTCTACAAGCTGCGTATATACGCTCTGTTTTCCCAAACAGTCGCGTACATCAGTTTTCCTGGCTTGTTTGCTTGGTCTGGTGGTTTCTAGGTGGGATTGATGTTTGTTGAACCTTCTTAGGTCTCTCTAGTGCTTGTTAAGTGCTTGTGGGATGACAAGAAACCTATCTTTGGTTGAATTTATGGGCGGAGTCTTTCTCATCATCTTTTCATTTTGATTGTCCTTGTACATTGGGCTGGGTGTTTTGCTACTTGGTATCCTTCTTGAGTTATCTCTTTTTATACAAAATAGAGTTTATTTATCAAGTTGCTCTTGAGTCCATGCATTTTCATTTTTATTATATTGAAAATACAAAAAAATAGGCATTTTTCATTTCTTGGCATTTTGGTCTTTTTGAGTCTTTGTCATTAGCTTAGTGCATGTAATGAAAGATTGCATTTTTACTTCTGAATTGCAGAGTTGAAATTAAAATTTGCATTGGTTTTTAGAAGCATATCATTCATTGAAAGTTAAAGTTAGGACTTTGCATTATTTTCATATTTACTTGTCTTGTAGCGTCATAACATCATGAGTTTTACTACCATACCTTTTTGAGTAATCACGACCACTAAAATTAACACTATAATTTAAAATTGATTAGTCATGAATTTATTTTCTAGGGTACACAAACTAGCTTAGGATTTAGTGCCTTGGAATAGGATTTTGTGAGTAAACTTCTCCAAGGCAATCGAATCAACATATGTGTCTAAGAAAGGGAGTGGATAAATCCATTGTATAATTGGTAATATCAAGAGGCTCCGCTCACACTAGAGTTAATCATGAGGTCACACAAAGTCAGTTGAATAGATATCCCCCCAATACCTTCCTAGCGTCAGAGATATTTCTGGGGATATATTTGTATCTGGGGATCTTGCTAGTGCCTTTACCTCCATGAGAGGTGGTACTTTCAAGGTTTAGGGATTTGCTACCCTACCCATATGGTGGACCTGACTTACAACTGCTCGCCTGTGCATCGGTTATACAATAGTTTATTAATTTCTTGACTTAGGTGCCACATAGGTTACTTGCAAGGGTTATTCTGTAGGTATCTTGGGTCAGATAAGGGACAAACATCACACAACCTTTATGGAGGATTACCTCTCTATTGGGATCTGACCGACTGTTTGTTAAGCCCACGAGGGCCCTTATGACTGATTATGTTACCTCTGATCTTTAGCAGGGAGTCTCAGGCCCCTCTTGGGTGAGACATACCTTCTTTAGGGAGGGAGGCCACTCTCAACCACTTTACCTCATTTGTATGCATATTAGCCATTTGAGTTTTGGTGTGCTATTTGATTACTAGTTGGCCTCAAGGTATATTTTTTATCTTTAGAGTCTTAAGTCATCGTGGAGTCGGAGCAGCCTCCCCGCAGGTCCCGTCACTTGTTACAGTTACCACTGGATTTTGAGTCTTTTCCTTCTAAAAGGTGTAGAGTTATTAGGCGTGGTACACAAACCTCCACCATTTAGACTTGTGATTCTACAAGGATGAGTACTGAACCTAGTCTTTAGAACACTGGGATCCCTTCAACTCCCACACCCACTATATGTAATGGCACCCCTTCAACTCCTGCAACCACAATGGTTGTAGTGTCAAAGTCACCTATCATTACTATGGCTCGACCTATAGTGAATGATCAAGCTACTGCCTCGAACCCTTTTGGGTATCTTGGTCACTCACCGGGCTATAATGTTCAGTCCATCCCTATGGCTTCTAGTCCTTTTTCTTATGGTATGCCCAACTTTACTTCACAGTTTTTGAACACCATCCCAGCTATTGGCTCTAATGCTAGCATTGAACTTGGGGGAAGTACACATCCTTACACTCCTTTTTCATTTGGTGGTTCTCAAATCCCTCAAATGAATCCTAATATGGGAGGCATTCCTGCTTTTAACCCTGGGTCAAATCCTCTTACTTATGGGTGGAGCAACCAACCTAGCAGACAAGCTTCTGCTCAAGTTCCATCCTATACCCCTACCTCCTCACTGTCGATTCCAACCAATACGTTTGGAATAACGAATCCACCTCTATCCTCTTGATTCCCACCCAGAGGAGGTAAGTTTCACGCTTTACGCAACCCCCGACCCGGATCCAATCCGGCTGGGAGCAATTTTTATAACCGCCAACAGAACATTCCTACTGGAATGATTCCCAACCAACCTTTTATGAATTAGCCTAGAGGATGGCCTTATAATCTCAGACAGGGCCATGTTGCTTACCAGAACCCTGGATGGGCTAGAGTTCTTCAAGCACAAGCTTTCCTAGAGCCCGGGGCTAGATGTTGCAACCCCGTCTCCCTTTTCTGGCCACACTTAATCTATCAGACTTGTATAAGTTAATGAACGACCCTATGAATCATGATCCTACGTGGCCCCTTGTCCCCACCAAGCTTCATTCGGACATCCCAAATTTTGATTGTAAGAATGGAGAGGATCCTGGTGATCACGTTACTACCTTTCACCTTTGGTGCTCATCAAATTCCCTTAATGACGATTCCATTCGATTAAGATCATTTCAACGCACTGTCATCAGAGTTGATGTGAAATGGTATATTGAGCTACCTAGGGGGGCATATGGGACTTTCAATTATTTGGTGTTGGTCTTCCTTAACCAATTCCAATTGCCCATTCGTTACGATGCTGGCCTAGAACTTCTATCGAATTTATGCCAGGACACCGCCACTCATATCTCGGATCATATCTAGGAGTGGCATAGATGGAAGAGGTTGATTAATACCCCTATACCCCTGAACTTTATTTTAGAATGGTTCCTTAAGTCTTTGCACGCTCCTATCTTGAAGTACGTTGCTACTTCTGGGGTTACCACTGAGGAAGAAGCGATCTTTAGAGCCCATCAATTAGACTTGATATATGCTCAGTTTGGGATGTTATACCACCTTCTTCCAGATGCACCGTGGTCAAATTACGACCCTTGAAAAAATCCTGGACCTCATGTCGATGGAATTGTAGGTACTGCCAATGTAAAGTCCGTAGACTCGGTGACAAGCCATTTGAAAGAGTTGTCTCTAAACTAGTTTGCAGCAGGGCCATCTTCGTTTGTGTCTTCCAACCCCTTTTAGTCGACGGATGTACATTTTGTGCAATCGTCAGCCAACCCAAATGGTAACCATCAACTAGGAGGGAATAAGAAGAAAAGACGTAATAATCGTAAGGGTGGGAAAAATGGTAATAAACCTAAGGACAATGGTAATAATGAGAAGATGAATAATAATGCTGGAGAGGGAAAACGGGAAAGACATAAGGTGAAGTTTCCCTATAAGATTTGCACAGATGATCACCTTGCCCATTTATGCCCCAAACTTATAGAAGCTGCGAGGCTATTATCACTATCGCCCGCTGTGCTGATGAATCCATTCCCACATATCTAGCACATGGCCTCGAGTTCCTCAAATGCCAGAAATGCGGTTGGTGGGAGTCAAAACTTGTCGTTGCAAGAGAGGGACCATTTATGTATCAATATGGTCGATGTGAAAGTTAATGTAGCCACTCGATATTGAGATTATAGCTCTTCACAAGCTATCCCTGGTCTAGAATATCCTCCTCCTCCTCTGGATACGACTTTACAGATTGAAAAAACAGAGCCACCACCTCGTATTCCGAAAGGAGTACTCAAGCGCTCTACCCATAATACAAATTCTAGAGTCGCCCAGAACTACTCTATTATTGAGGACCTAGGTCAAACCCCTTGTGCAATGTCGGCTTTAGAGGTACTCCAGACGTGTCCTTCACAGAGGAATGCCTTACTATCTACTTTAGGAGCTCTGGAACCCAGTGGCTCAAAATTTATCAAGTTTGACGTCACGGATGTGAAGCCTCGCTTGCCTTACCATGTGGCATTCCAAATCCACGTGGAGTACTCAAAGTATACCATCAAACATGTGGTTGTTGATGAAGGCGCTGCCATTTGTGTGATGTCCCTGATATGTTGGAAAGCTCTCTATTCTTTGACTCTTTCCAAGTCATCGAACATGTTGAATGCCTTTCATGGTCATTCCTTCTACCCTCACAGTATTCTTCTTGCCTCTCCGGTCTAGTTAGGTGGGAAGACGCTAGAGGTGGAGGTTGAGGTAGTTGAAGCACCTCTTGATTATAACTTGTTACTAGGACACAATTGAACCTATGCTATGGTCTTTGTCATATCATCTGTCTTTCGTACTCTTTATTTTCCTCATGAATGGAATATCATGACGATCGACCAATTATCCTTTACGTACTCTAGTCCTAATGCATCCATTGGACTATCGATCCCTGTGATCGAAAATTCTCAGCCGACAACTAAGAATATTGGTGTCAGAATGTATTCTTACCTTATGGGTACTTTTGAATTCGCGACACCGAGTCATCAAGTTTATGCCATGTCTAGTAGGCTCATTTCAACCGGGAGGTCCATTCCTTTCTGCACTTCCTATTTTAGTGATCCATGGACCCTACCTTCCCCGACTTCGCCTTGTGAAGATCAGTTGCATGCTGAAATGGCCATGCCACTATCAACAACAGAGATTGCGTATCAATTTTTTCTTGACTCTTTCGTTGATCCTGATCCTGTTACCTCGTCGACGGACGAGGAGGATCCCGTTCTAAGGCCCGTGTGGGCCACTTCTTTGTCTTGTTCATATGATTTCCTCGATGAGAATTTTCCTTCGGATGAATCTATCATCGAATCCATGAATGGTTTCAACAAACCTTGGGATGATATGAATCACCACTCTTATTTTCTCCCAGAGCTTGAAAGAATTGAACAATATGAATTTCGACCTACTTTGAGTGAGATAGTCAGTCACGCCATAGTTCCACTTGATACATACAAAATTTATGCCAAAGTAAACATGGCAAGTATCTCTCCTACCATCCCGATCGATATCTCTCGTACCCTTGGAGATATTGAAAATGTATATATCGGTGCAGATTGTTCTCCAGAAGATATCCTGATCTACACTGAACTCTTCAAGGAATTTCGAGATGTATTTTCTTGGTCATATGAAGAGATTCCAGGAATCAACCCTCGTATTTTCGAACACGAGATTAAAACTTATCTGGACACTAAACCTGTTCAGAAACATGTTAGAGTTGTCAACCCCTAGAAGGCCCCTGCTATTAAGGCAGAGGTGGAGAAGATACTTAATGCTGGCTTCATCTACCCGGTTCCATTGACTAAATGGGTATCCAACCCCGTTCCTATGGATAATAAGCAAGGAACTATCTGTGTATGTATGGAATTTATGTAAGTTTTAAACCTGTGAAGTAAAGCAATGCGTATAGATTCTTAAGCAAAACAAAATTTAATCAATGGCTCATTCACATAGTACACAGAGATATATACCGGAAACCCTCAACCGGGAAAACCTTTCTTATATTCATTATATCGAATTTCACCATTCACTATATACTATATACAATGGTTTTAGGTATTCCGTAGATACCAAAACACTAATCCATAAAACCAAGATTATTTTTAGTAAACCACTAAAAATAGCAAAAAACAACCCACACATGCAGTTGTCAGATGCAGTTGTCATATCTGACGCGCCCACACACATACATGCAAAGAATATAACACATGCCCAACATTCTCCCACTTGTTATTTTCTTTGCATCCAGGGGTCTAGAGGATTATATAGTCAACAATCCAGGGCAACAATGCCCATTGTTACTCTACACCAGAAGAACTTTTCTATGCTCACAGACTTTGTCAATGAATCTGCAACATTCTTCAAAGTGTCAACCTTTTCCAACAACACCTTCTTTTCCTCAACCATGTCTCTCACAAAGTGATACTATACATCAATATGTTTTGTCTTCGAATGGTAAGCTGGGTTCTTTGCCAGGAAGATTGCACTCTGATTGTCACAATATAATCTCACTGCTTGTTGTACCAAACCAATACCTTGACATAATATTTGTAACCATACTAATTCCTTGCTTGCATGAGTGGCTGCGATGTATTCAACTTCTGTAGTTGAGAGTGCCAATACAACCTGTCTTTTGCTCATCCAACTGATTGCTCCTCCAAATAGGTTAAACACATACCCACTTGTAGGTCTTCTGCGATCCATATCTCCAACCCAATCTACATCAACAAAGCCATGTATGTCCAACACTCTATCCAATCCTGGTCTTCCTTGGTAGCACAATCCATAATTAGTAGTGCCACGAAGATACCTAAATGCCCTATTTACTGCTATCCAATGCTCCTTCCATGGTTTTGACATATACCTGCTCAAAACTCCCACTACATGTGCAATGTACGGTCTAGTATAAACCATTGCATACATCAAATTGCCAACTGCACTGGCATACAGAACATGGGACATGTCCTCTTCTTCTTCCTGTGTCTTGGGACACTGATCTACAGATAACTTTACACCTATAGGAATAGGAACCTTGACTGGTTTACTTCCATGCATGTTAAACCTCTGCAATATCGTCTCAACATATTTTCTCTGATTCAACTAGAGTTTCCTGTTTGCATGATCTCTTTTAATCTTCATTCCCAGAATGAAGTTAGCAGCACCGAGATCCTTCATGTCAAATTTGGAGGATAGCTGCGATTTCACCCCCTTGATAACATCCATGTTATTTCCTACCAAAAACATGTCATCAACATACAACACTACATAAATGAAGTGATTACCAACCTTCTTGGAATATACACAGTGATCATCCTTGCTTCTTACAAATCCCAATCCAAGTATGTATGTGTCAAAATTTTGGTACCACATCCTAGGTGATTTCTTCAGACCATATAGTGACTTCTTTAGCTTATAGACCAACTCTTTCTTTCCCTTCACTACAAAGCCTTCTGGCTACTTCATGTAGATTTCTTCTTCCAGATCCCCATGTAGGAATGCTGTCTTCACATCTATCTGTTCCACTTCAAGATCAAAAGAAACAACAATAGATAAAAGAAATCTAATAGAAGTTAACTTAGCAATAGGAGAAAAAATCTTACCAAAGTCAATTCCCTCTACGTGGGAATAACCTTTTGCTACTAACCAAGATTTGTATTTCTCCACTTTACCTTGTGCATTAAACTTCTTCTTAAACAACCATTTTCTACCAACAAATTTTCTTCCAGCTGGCAACTCAACTATATACCATGCCTCATTCTTATCCAAGGAATCCATTTCTTCAACCATGGCCTTCTTCCAGAGTTTACTATCCTCTGAATTCACTGCTTCCCTGAAAGTTCTGGGATCATCATCAGTAATAGATAAAGCAAAATTGGAACAAAAATCAGCTGGACTATACCTTTCTGGTTTCCTTTTATCTCTCACTGATCTCCTCAATACTAGGGCATGAGGTTCTTCTTCTTCTGCTGCTGCTTCCTCTTCTTCAGATGATTTAGATTTTGGATCATCCAACTCAAGCTCTATTTTCTCAAGTTCGTCTTGCGTTGGTAGGAATTCCTGTTTGGACACATCTTTTACCTCTCTGAAAACAACATCTCGACTGTAAACAGTTTTCTTGGTTTATGGGTTCCAAACCTTATAACCTTTCACACCATCTTTATAACCAATAAAGATACACTTTTTAGCCTTTTTATCCAGCATACTTCTATTTTCCTTTGGAACAAGTACATAAGCATCACAACCAAACACTCTAAGATGTTGAAGAGAGGGTTTCTTTCCAGACCATACCTCATGTGGAGTTTTATCATCCAAGGCTGATGAAGGTGATCGATTGACCAGGTAACATGCTATACCCACTGCCTCTGCCCAGAATTCTTGTCCTAACCCAGCACCACTGAGCATGCTCCTTTCTTTTTCCATTAGTGTCTTATTCATCCTTTCTGCAACTCCATTCAGCTAAGGAGTGTATGGAGTAGTCTTTTGCCTTGCTATACCACACTTCTTATAGAATTCTTCGAATTCATTTCCGCGAAATTCTCCACCATTATCTGTTCTCAATACCTTTATTTTCTTCTCTGTCTGATTTTCAACCAAAGCCTTAAACTCTTTAAACTTATCAAATACCTCAGATTTCTTTCTAAGAAAATAAATCCATGTGTTCCTTGAAAAATCATCTATGAATGAAACATAATACACAGATTTACCTAGGGATGGAACAGGAACAGGTCCAAACACAT
>ML802007.1:354028-378519 GCA_009831015.1 Picea engelmannii
CCTTACCTTATCCTTCCAATGATTGCACTTCTCAGTTAGATATTTCCGATAAGCAATTGTGCACCCCAAATGAAGATTGTATGCAGAAGTTGCACCCTCACGAAATTGACATATCAACTAACCACCTTGGGGCCCACAATCCTTTTGGTGCTTTGTCTCCTATATTTATGGTTTTTTCCTCTTAGAGTTTAGCACTTTATGTTAAAAGGCCATTTCATCCTCTTGTAATGTTTTCTTGTGAATGAGTGTAGTCGACACCTCTTTCTTTAGATACAAGCTACGGCCATTCTAGCTAGCTTGTATTGCTTTACATTTTACAGTCTTTTGCTATTTCATTCATTAATAGAATTTGGGTTTCACTATATTACGGTGTTGCCTGTAATATTTCTCTCTGTGTGTTTCCATTCATATTCCTTCCTTTCATTTCATTCTCTATATAATCTATATTATAGTAACTTTCACACATGCACACATTAACTTCAAACTATTTAAGCTACTAGATTCTTAATTAATTATGTAAACTCTCACATATGAAGGAAGGATGTGATTATATTATATGTAGGATGAAATACACTGCTCTGTATAATGATTTCACTACTTAGTTTACTTAAATGTACATGCCCTATTCCTTCCAAATTCAAATCTATAAGTTTTAAAGAAAACACACATGTTCCTAGCCAATAAACCCACAAACAATATACAATAATATACTCATTTATAATAATAATTATAATTATAATTATTTAAGATTAAAAATTCGCAACTAAAGTAAACACAAGATATTAAGAATTATTGTTGAATGTGACAACAAATATGGCGACATATATAGGGCATAATCTTTCTTAAATTAAATGAGTATGACTATGCTTTAGGTAATTATAGTTGCGCCATGTCGAGAAAAAAGTAATCCAATGCCCACACCATGTAAAGAGAAAAACATGCATGCAATAACTTAACTTAAATCATTTCTTCATTCATGTGTGTGTGTGTGTGTGAAAAATTGAAATTGGACTAACTATAAACGAAATTTGTTATGACTAAAGAGGTTATAACCAATGTAGATCCATGTTAAACCCATATCTATCATTCACTGAGAGGGATCCTATTTATTTACATGTAATTTTTTTTATTATTTCATTTCATTTTTCATTTTGTTATTATTGTTGTTTTTTAAAATTAAGTTGACTTTTTATTTATTAATTAAGCGGACTTTATTTTTTATTTATTAATTAATAGGACTTTATTTTTTATTTATTAATTAAGAAAATCATCTAATGTCTCATCGCACTAATGCTTTAACATCTTCCCCATACTGGGTTGTATAGCGCCTCACCACTCTCAGTGCAAAGACTACTTGGTTGATAGGGTTGTGGTTAGTGGAGAGATGGAATAACTTGTAATTATTATATAAATGATATAACAATTTATTTCTCTTTATGATGGTTCATGAAAATATGTAATTGGATTGAGGGAATTGACATAATTTTATAATGTACAATTTGACAAATTTTAATTTGTTATGTATGTATATGGATATTGTTAATAAATAAAATAGAAAATATGATGTTTAATATTAGTATTAAAGAAATAAGGAATTGATATATGTTTTTAACAAGAGCTAGTAGATTTGGTTGCAAAGTAAAAAATGAGACTTCCAGTAAACAAGAAAAAATTACGGTCTCCAAAATAGTAGCCAACCAACTAGATAAACCATAACTCATATTCTTCCATGTTCTATATTCACTACAAAGTTGAACATAGTAAACTCTGTAGAATATTCCAAGTATATAGATGACAAAAAAAAAACATAATTAATCAAAAGAAGGAAGAGTAGCCAGAACCTCATCCTCCATGTCTGAGTTTTCTATTGGAACATTTAAGTCTAAATTAGAAGTTGCACCAAGATGAGATGACCTGGGTGGATTTTGGTGGCCACCCACCTATTCCACTGGATTGAAATACAATTTTCCACCTTGTTAGTTTTTCTACAGTTTTTCGGGTCCCAAACTTCTGGGGCCATTTTGAGGCCCTAAATGATGTTTTATTGACATTTGGGGGCCCAAGAAATAGCCAAAGGATATGGTTTGGGTTTAGTCAAAATGTGTTCTTCTCGGCTAGACCTTTCCAACCACCTATCGTGTGCCCCAAACAAAGATCGTATGCAAAAGTTATTCCCTTGGGAAGTTGATGTATCAACTACCCCCATCGAGGGCCACAAACCTTTTGGAGTTTCATCTTTTGGGGTTAGGGTTTTGGATATTATTTATGTTAAAAAGGCCTTTGGAGCCTCATTGGAAACATTGTCTTCTTGCGAATGAGCATAGTCATTGTTATAGGAAGATTTTCCTCACCCTATGCAATCTTGACCAGAAGGCCTTTTTCCATTTCCCCATGTAGACTTATCATCCTTGTTTGTAAAATCCAGAGCCAAAAACAAATATTTTTCCACATGTACACATATTGCACACTATACAACATGCGTATACGCATGCTTCTCCACTACATTCCGTGTACATCAGTATTTTTTCCAGAAAATGAAAATTAATGTTAGGTTTCCATGTCACGACAGGAGATCTATGATCCTTGGCCTTCCATATATTGGAAACATTCCGACTCGGCCCTTCAGTTTTATTTTGAAGGCTATAAATGGGCCAATTCCAAGCTATAGAAAGAGGAGAAATAATTCAACTTTGAGAGAAAAGTTACTCTGGAGGAATTATTTACTTCATATTGAGTCTGCATCCCTTTTTCCTTTAAGTCTGAACACAATGTTCAGCCCCCAAGCTCTTCCCTTATTGATTGAGAACCTCATTGAAGTGGTGGAGGTCCAGCTGGAAGGAACTTATTTTCTTGGTTCTAAACCATGCCGACATGGAAGTCTGTAACATTTTCACTTATGTTGATCATATATTAATAGAAATACTATTTTCTCATCCAATTGATATCTTGCAAATATTTGAATTGTTATTCCATGGGCGTATTTTTCATGTTTATTAATGGATTATTCTATTGAATGTGCTAACATTATATAATATCACCATATGCTTGTTTTTCTTGGTTGTTGAGGACTAGTTGTAGGTATATTGCTTTGGGTCAAGTGCTCAATGATGGACTTCATCGAACACCTGGATGAGGTCGGCTTTTCTCTTGTCTTGCTAGCATATTTGTTTTCATAGCATACTTGAGAAGAGAGTTGATTTATGCAGTCATTTGCATTTGTTGTGGTTCACCCTAACCATAGAGAGATTTTCCTCGTAACAGAATTGGCGACCATACTAGGGATTGAATCTTCTTTCTTAGGGTTTGGAGTACTTTTCTCCTTAGATTTCTCTCATTCCTATCATGTTTCTTGTTGTATCATTGATTGACATCCTCTGTTCACTCTGGGTCCAAGTTTTCATCGTTTCTCCCTTGCATGGCCTTGTTTTGAAACATATACATGCTTTTTTCCCTGACAGTCACGTACATACGCAGGATGTCCCTCTACAAGCTGCGTATATACGCTCTGTTTTCCCAAACAGTCGCGTACATCAGTTTTCCTGGCTTGTTTGCTTGGTCTGGTGGTTTCTAGGTGGGATTGATGTTTGTTGAACCTTCTTAGGTCTCTCTAGTGCTTGTTAAGTGCTTGTGGGATGACAAGAAACCTATCTTTGGTTGAATTTATGGGCGGAGTCTTTCTCATCATCTTTTCATTTTGATTGTCCTTGTACATTGGGCTGGGTGTTTTGCTACTTGGTATCCTTCTTGAGTTATCTCTTTTTATACAAAATAGAGTTTATTTATCAAGTTGCTCTTGAGTCCATGCATTTTCATTTTTATTATATTGAAAATACAAAAAAATAGGCATTTTTCATTTCTTGGCATTTTGGTCTTTTTGAGTCTTTGTCATTAGCTTAGTGCATGTAATGAAAGATTGCATTTTTACTTCTGAATTGCAGAGTTGAAATTAAAATTTGCATTGGTTTTTAGAAGCATATCATTCATTGAAAGTTAAAGTTAGGACTTTGCATTATTTTCATATTTACTTGTCTTGTAGCGTCATAACATCATGAGTTTTACTACCATACCTTTTTGAGTAATCACGACCACTAAAATTAACACTATAATTTAAAATTGATTAGTCATGAATTTATTTTCTAGGGTACACAAACTAGCTTAGGATTTAGTGCCTTGGAATAGGATTTTGTGAGTAAACTTCTCCAAGGCAATCGAATCAACATATGTGTCTAAGAAAGGGAGTGGATAAATCCATTGTATAATTGGTAATATCAAGAGGCTCCGCTCACACTAGAGTTAATCATGAGGTCACACAAAGTCAGTTGAATAGATATCCCCCCAATACCTTCCTAGCGTCAGAGATATTTCTGGGGATATATTTGTATCTGGGGATCTTGCTAGTGCCTTTACCTCCATGAGAGGTGGTACTTTCAAGGTTTAGGGATTTGCTACCCTACCCATATGGTGGACCTGACTTACAACTGCTCGCCTGTGCATCGGTTATACAATAGTTTATTAATTTCTTGACTTAGGTGCCACATAGGTTACTTGCAAGGGTTATTCTGTAGGTATCTTGGGTCAGATAAGGGACAAACATCACACAACCTTTATGGAGGATTACCTCTCTATTGGGATCTGACCGACTGTTTGTTAAGCCCACGAGGGCCCTTATGACTGATTATGTTACCTCTGATCTTTAGCAGGGAGTCTCAGGCCCCTCTTGGGTGAGACATACCTTCTTTAGGGAGGGAGGCCACTCTCAACCACTTTACCTCATTTGTATGCATATTAGCCATTTGAGTTTTGGTGTGCTATTTGATTACTAGTTGGCCTCAAGGTATATTTTTTATCTTTAGAGTCTTAAGTCATCGTGGAGTCGGAGCAGCCTCCCCGCAGGTCCCGTCACTTGTTACAGTTACCACTGGATTTTGAGTCTTTTCCTTCTAAAAGGTGTAGAGTTATTAGGCGTGGTACACAAACCTCCACCATTTAGACTTGTGATTCTACAAGGATGAGTACTGAACCTAGTCTTTAGAACACTGGGATCCCTTCAACTCCCACACCCACTATATGTAATGGCACCCCTTCAACTCCTGCAACCACAATGGTTGTAGTGTCAAAGTCACCTATCATTACTATGGCTCGACCTATAGTGAATGATCAAGCTACTGCCTCGAACCCTTTTGGGTATCTTGGTCACTCACCGGGCTATAATGTTCAGTCCATCCCTATGGCTTCTAGTCCTTTTTCTTATGGTATGCCCAACTTTACTTCACAGTTTTTGAACACCATCCCAGCTATTGGCTCTAATGCTAGCATTGAACTTGGGGGAAGTACACATCCTTACACTCCTTTTTCATTTGGTGGTTCTCAAATCCCTCAAATGAATCCTAATATGGGAGGCATTCCTGCTTTTAACCCTGGGTCAAATCCTCTTACTTATGGGTGGAGCAACCAACCTAGCAGACAAGCTTCTGCTCAAGTTCCATCCTATACCCCTACCTCCTCACTGTCGATTCCAACCAATACGTTTGGAATAACGAATCCACCTCTATCCTCTTGATTCCCACCCAGAGGAGGTAAGTTTCACGCTTTACGCAACCCCCGACCCGGATCCAATCCGGCTGGGAGCAATTTTTATAACCGCCAACAGAACATTCCTACTGGAATGATTCCCAACCAACCTTTTATGAATTAGCCTAGAGGATGGCCTTATAATCTCAGACAGGGCCATGTTGCTTACCAGAACCCTGGATGGGCTAGAGTTCTTCAAGCACAAGCTTTCCTAGAGCCCGGGGCTAGATGTTGCAACCCCGTCTCCCTTTTCTGGCCACACTTAATCTATCAGACTTGTATAAGTTAATGAACGACCCTATGAATCATGATCCTACGTGGCCCCTTGTCCCCACCAAGCTTCATTCGGACATCCCAAATTTTGATTGTAAGAATGGAGAGGATCCTGGTGATCACGTTACTACCTTTCACCTTTGGTGCTCATCAAATTCCCTTAATGACGATTCCATTCGATTAAGATCATTTCAACGCACTGTCATCAGAGTTGATGTGAAATGGTATATTGAGCTACCTAGGGGGGCATATGGGACTTTCAATTATTTGGTGTTGGTCTTCCTTAACCAATTCCAATTGCCCATTCGTTACGATGCTGGCCTAGAACTTCTATCGAATTTATGCCAGGACACCGCCACTCATATCTCGGATCATATCTAGGAGTGGCATAGATGGAAGAGGTTGATTAATACCCCTATACCCCTGAACTTTATTTTAGAATGGTTCCTTAAGTCTTTGCACGCTCCTATCTTGAAGTACGTTGCTACTTCTGGGGTTACCACTGAGGAAGAAGCGATCTTTAGAGCCCATCAATTAGACTTGATATATGCTCAGTTTGGGATGTTATACCACCTTCTTCCAGATGCACCGTGGTCAAATTACGACCCTTGAAAAAATCCTGGACCTCATGTCGATGGAATTGTAGGTACTGCCAATGTAAAGTCCGTAGACTCGGTGACAAGCCATTTGAAAGAGTTGTCTCTAAACTAGTTTGCAGCAGGGCCATCTTCGTTTGTGTCTTCCAACCCCTTTTAGTCGACGGATGTACATTTTGTGCAATCGTCAGCCAACCCAAATGGTAACCATCAACTAGGAGGGAATAAGAAGAAAAGACGTAATAATCGTAAGGGTGGGAAAAATGGTAATAAACCTAAGGACAATGGTAATAATGAGAAGATGAATAATAATGCTGGAGAGGGAAAACGGGAAAGACATAAGGTGAAGTTTCCCTATAAGATTTGCACAGATGATCACCTTGCCCATTTATGCCCCAAACTTATAGAAGCTGCGAGGCTATTATCACTATCGCCCGCTGTGCTGATGAATCCATTCCCACATATCTAGCACATGGCCTCGAGTTCCTCAAATGCCAGAAATGCGGTTGGTGGGAGTCAAAACTTGTCGTTGCAAGAGAGGGACCATTTATGTATCAATATGGTCGATGTGAAAGTTAATGTAGCCACTCGATATTGAGATTATAGCTCTTCACAAGCTATCCCTGGTCTAGAATATCCTCCTCCTCCTCTGGATACGACTTTACAGATTGAAAAAACAGAGCCACCACCTCGTATTCCGAAAGGAGTACTCAAGCGCTCTACCCATAATACAAATTCTAGAGTCGCCCAGAACTACTCTATTATTGAGGACCTAGGTCAAACCCCTTGTGCAATGTCGGCTTTAGAGGTACTCCAGACGTGTCCTTCACAGAGGAATGCCTTACTATCTACTTTAGGAGCTCTGGAACCCAGTGGCTCAAAATTTATCAAGTTTGACGTCACGGATGTGAAGCCTCGCTTGCCTTACCATGTGGCATTCCAAATCCACGTGGAGTACTCAAAGTATACCATCAAACATGTGGTTGTTGATGAAGGCGCTGCCATTTGTGTGATGTCCCTGATATGTTGGAAAGCTCTCTATTCTTTGACTCTTTCCAAGTCATCGAACATGTTGAATGCCTTTCATGGTCATTCCTTCTACCCTCACAGTATTCTTCTTGCCTCTCCGGTCTAGTTAGGTGGGAAGACGCTAGAGGTGGAGGTTGAGGTAGTTGAAGCACCTCTTGATTATAACTTGTTACTAGGACACAATTGAACCTATGCTATGGTCTTTGTCATATCATCTGTCTTTCGTACTCTTTATTTTCCTCATGAATGGAATATCATGACGATCGACCAATTATCCTTTACGTACTCTAGTCCTAATGCATCCATTGGACTATCGATCCCTGTGATCGAAAATTCTCAGCCGACAACTAAGAATATTGGTGTCAGAATGTATTCTTACCTTATGGGTACTTTTGAATTCGCGACACCGAGTCATCAAGTTTATGCCATGTCTAGTAGGCTCATTTCAACCGGGAGGTCCATTCCTTTCTGCACTTCCTATTTTAGTGATCCATGGACCCTACCTTCCCCGACTTCGCCTTGTGAAGATCAGTTGCATGCTGAAATGGCCATGCCACTATCAACAACAGAGATTGCGTATCAATTTTTTCTTGACTCTTTCGTTGATCCTGATCCTGTTACCTCGTCGACGGACGAGGAGGATCCCGTTCTAAGGCCCGTGTGGGCCACTTCTTTGTCTTGTTCATATGATTTCCTCGATGAGAATTTTCCTTCGGATGAATCTATCATCGAATCCATGAATGGTTTCAACAAACCTTGGGATGATATGAATCACCACTCTTATTTTCTCCCAGAGCTTGAAAGAATTGAACAATATGAATTTCGACCTACTTTGAGTGAGATAGTCAGTCACGCCATAGTTCCACTTGATACATACAAAATTTATGCCAAAGTAAACATGGCAAGTATCTCTCCTACCATCCCGATCGATATCTCTCGTACCCTTGGAGATATTGAAAATGTATATATCGGTGCAGATTGTTCTCCAGAAGATATCCTGATCTACACTGAACTCTTCAAGGAATTTCGAGATGTATTTTCTTGGTCATATGAAGAGATTCCAGGAATCAACCCTCGTATTTTCGAACACGAGATTAAAACTTATCTGGACACTAAACCTGTTCAGAAACATGTTAGAGTTGTCAACCCCTAGAAGGCCCCTGCTATTAAGGCAGAGGTGGAGAAGATACTTAATGCTGGCTTCATCTACCCGGTTCCATTGACTAAATGGGTATCCAACCCCGTTCCTATGGATAATAAGCAAGGAACTATCTGTGTATGTATGGAATTTATGTAAGTTTTAAACCTGTGAAGTAAAGCAATGCGTATAGATTCTTAAGCAAAACAAAATTTAATCAATGGCTCATTCACATAGTACACAGAGATATATACCGGAAACCCTCAACCGGGAAAACCTTTCTTATATTCATTATATCGAATTTCACCATTCACTATATACTATATACAATGGTTTTAGGTATTCCGTAGATACCAAAACACTAATCCATAAAACCAAGATTATTTTTAGTAAACCACTAAAAATAGCAAAAAACAACCCACACATGCAGTTGTCAGATGCAGTTGTCATATCTGACGCGCCCACACACATACATGCAAAGAATATAACACATGCCCAACATTCTCCCACTTGTTATTTTCTTTGCATCCAGGGGTCTAGAGGATTATATAGTCAACAATCCAGGGCAACAATGCCCATTGTTACTCTACACCAGAAGAACTTTTCTATGCTCACAGACTTTGTCAATGAATCTGCAACATTCTTCAAAGTGTCAACCTTTTCCAACAACACCTTCTTTTCCTCAACCATGTCTCTCACAAAGTGATACTATACATCAATATGTTTTGTCTTCGAATGGTAAGCTGGGTTCTTTGCCAGGAAGATTGCACTCTGATTGTCACAATATAATCTCACTGCTTGTTGTACCAAACCAATACCTTGACATAATATTTGTAACCATACTAATTCCTTGCTTGCATGAGTGGCTGCGATGTATTCAACTTCTGTAGTTGAGAGTGCCAATACAACCTGTCTTTTGCTCATCCAACTGATTGCTCCTCCAAATAGGTTAAACACATACCCACTTGTAGGTCTTCTGCGATCCATATCTCCAACCCAATCTACATCAACAAAGCCATGTATGTCCAACACTCTATCCAATCCTGGTCTTCCTTGGTAGCACAATCCATAATTAGTAGTGCCACGAAGATACCTAAATGCCCTATTTACTGCTATCCAATGCTCCTTCCATGGTTTTGACATATACCTGCTCAAAACTCCCACTACATGTGCAATGTACGGTCTAGTATAAACCATTGCATACATCAAATTGCCAACTGCACTGGCATACAGAACATGGGACATGTCCTCTTCTTCTTCCTGTGTCTTGGGACACTGATCTACAGATAACTTTACACCTATAGGAATAGGAACCTTGACTGGTTTACTTCCATGCATGTTAAACCTCTGCAATATCGTCTCAACATATTTTCTCTGATTCAACTAGAGTTTCCTGTTTGCATGATCTCTTTTAATCTTCATTCCCAGAATGAAGTTAGCAGCACCGAGATCCTTCATGTCAAATTTGGAGGATAGCTGCGATTTCACCCCCTTGATAACATCCATGTTATTTCCTACCAAAAACATGTCATCAACATACAACACTACATAAATGAAGTGATTACCAACCTTCTTGGAATATACACAGTGATCATCCTTGCTTCTTACAAATCCCAATCCAAGTATGTATGTGTCAAAATTTTGGTACCACATCCTAGGTGATTTCTTCAGACCATATAGTGACTTCTTTAGCTTATAGACCAACTCTTTCTTTCCCTTCACTACAAAGCCTTCTGGCTACTTCATGTAGATTTCTTCTTCCAGATCCCCATGTAGGAATGCTGTCTTCACATCTATCTGTTCCACTTCAAGATCAAAAGAAACAACAATAGATAAAAGAAATCTAATAGAAGTTAACTTAGCAATAGGAGAAAAAATCTTACCAAAGTCAATTCCCTCTACGTGGGAATAACCTTTTGCTACTAACCAAGATTTGTATTTCTCCACTTTACCTTGTGCATTAAACTTCTTCTTAAACAACCATTTTCTACCAACAAATTTTCTTCCAGCTGGCAACTCAACTATATACCATGCCTCATTCTTATCCAAGGAATCCATTTCTTCAACCATGGCCTTCTTCCAGAGTTTACTATCCTCTGAATTCACTGCTTCCCTGAAAGTTCTGGGATCATCATCAGTAATAGATAAAGCAAAATTGGAACAAAAATCAGCTGGACTATACCTTTCTGGTTTCCTTTTATCTCTCACTGATCTCCTCAATACTAGGGCATGAGGTTCTTCTTCTTCTGCTGCTGCTTCCTCTTCTTCAGATGATTTAGATTTTGGATCATCCAACTCAAGCTCTATTTTCTCAAGTTCGTCTTGCGTTGGTAGGAATTCCTGTTTGGACACATCTTTTACCTCTCTGAAAACAACATCTCGACTGTAAACAGTTTTCTTGGTTTATGGGTTCCAAACCTTATAACCTTTCACACCATCTTTATAACCAATAAAGATACACTTTTTAGCCTTTTTATCCAGCATACTTCTATTTTCCTTTGGAACAAGTACATAAGCATCACAACCAAACACTCTAAGATGTTGAAGAGAGGGTTTCTTTCCAGACCATACCTCATGTGGAGTTTTATCATCCAAGGCTGATGAAGGTGATCGATTGACCAGGTAACATGCTATACCCACTGCCTCTGCCCAGAATTCTTGTCCTAACCCAGCACCACTGAGCATGCTCCTTTCTTTTTCCATTAGTGTCTTATTCATCCTTTCTGCAACTCCATTCAGCTAAGGAGTGTATGGAGTAGTCTTTTGCCTTGCTATACCACACTTCTTATAGAATTCTTCGAATTCATTTCCGCGAAATTCTCCACCATTATCTGTTCTCAATACCTTTATTTTCTTCTCTGTCTGATTTTCAACCAAAGCCTTAAACTCTTTAAACTTATCAAATACCTCAGATTTCTTTCTAAGAAAATAAATCCATGTGTTCCTTGAAAAATCATCTATGAATGAAACATAATACACAGATTTACCTAGGGATGGAACAGGAACAGGTCCAAACACATCACTGTGTATCAACTCTAAGATCTCATTTGCTCTTGTAGCACCATATGGGAATCTTACTCGATTCTATTTACCATATATGAAATGTTCACAGAAATCAAAATCTAGAGTGAAATTAGACATACCTTCAACCATACCTTTACCGTGTAGTGTTCGAAGGCCCTTTTCTCCAATATGCCCCAGTATTTGATGCCACAACATGGTTTTTCTTTTCAGGGACAATATTGGTCTTGTCTTCTTTATTTCTCTGTTCAGGGACAACATAACTGTTACACCCATTAGTATAAGTGCTTCCTAGCAACTTGTATAGAGTTCCACACCAAACTCCCCTCATCAACACCATTGCTCCTCGTACCATTTTGCAAGTGTTCTTTCCAAATAAGTATCCACTCCTACATCATCCATATTTCTTACAGATATTAGGCTCCTGGCTAGTTTTGGAATGTGCAGAACCCCAGGAAGTGTTCTAATCCTTCCATCTTTTAGCAACAACTTAACCCTTCCACGTCCCAAGTATTTTGTTGTCGAGTCATCTCCTAGGAGTACATCACCACCATCATATTTTTCATATTCAGAGAACCACTCCTTGTGAGGATTCATATGGTACGATGCACCTGATTCGATCAACCATACATCACGATCTGCATGTGTACTTGTAGATGCCAGGTAAACATCACCTCCTTCTTTGGTGGAGGTTTTTGCCTCTGTGGAAGAGGTACTATCAGATCCCTTTGGTTTTTCAACCTTCTTAGACTTGCAATCTTTCTTATAATGCCCTGTTTTACCACACTTTCAACATTTCCTCAAAGATTTTCCCGGAGAATTAGATCTACCTGTAGATTTAAATCTCCACCCCAAAGGCTTACCAGGGTTCTTGTCTTGGGTATGACCTCTTACAATTAAAGCATCTGTGCTATGACTATCCATGCTTTTCTGCCTCATCTCTTCAGATAACAAGGATGAAACTACATCCTCATACTTCAATGTATATTGAGTGGTACTACCAATTTCTACAACCAGATTATCCCAAGAGTCTGGCAAAGAACATAACAAAGTAATACACTTATCTTATTTTGCAATCGTAATATTAACAGAGTCAAGTTGACTTACCAGAGTATTAAAGGAATTTAGATGTTCTGTCACAAAATCTCCATCTTCCATCCTAAGATGATACAACTTATTTCGAAGAAACAACTTGTTTACCAGGGACTTTGATTGATACAAATTCCCCAACTTATCCCATAGTTCCTTGGCTGTAGATTCTCCCGAGACATTCAACAAAACCGAATCTTCCAGGTAGAGTCAAATAATACTCCTTGCTCTTCTATCCAACTTCTCCCAATCTTCCTTCAACATACCAGTAGGTGGTGTACTGGTAGTTTGTGTATTGGTAGGTTGTGTACCGGTAGCCTGTGTGCTAGTAGACGGTGTACTAGTAGGCTATGTACTAGGATCCATAGTGATCCATTGTTCTTTGTCTACAAGAAGGTCCTCCATCTTCAACTTCCATAACTCAAAATTTTTACCATTGAACTTCTCTATCTCTATTCTAGAAGAGATTTCCATTCCTCTTTCTGCACTCAAATCACCACTGTCACCACTGCAAAAGCTCCCACTAAACCCAGGTTTATCATAGACCCAATATAAAATTGATCTATCAAGACCGAGCCAAACCCTCAACAACAAATGCATCCCTCTGAAGCCAAAAACAAGCTCTGATACCACATGTAAGTTTTAAATCTGTGAAGTAAAGCAATGCATATATATTCTTAAGAAAAACATAATTTAATCAATGGCTCATTCACATAGTACACAGAGATATATACCGAAAACCCTCAACTGAAAAAACCTTTCTTATATTCATTATATCGAATTTCACCATTCACTATACAATATATGCAATGTTTTTAGGTATTCCGTAGATACAAAAACCCTAATCCCTAAAACCAGGATTATTTTTAGTAAACCGCTAAAAATAGCAAAAACCACCCAATTTTTTTTTTGAGGCACTGCCCCGAACCCCATCAGCCCCGAGCTATGCCCGGTGCCGAACGCCGCGCGTAACCAGGGGGGGCATACCTTCCCCCCCCTGGGAACCCCCTAGAAAAGCGCCCGACACACATGACATAGAAAGGGTACTAGTATGAGGGATCATCAGATGCAGTTGTCATATCTGACGCGTCCACACACACACATGCAAAGAATATAACACATACCCAACACTTTCGTGACCTGAACAAGGCCTGTCCTAAATACAACTTCCCAACACCTTTCGTCGATCATATTCTTAACGAGTGTGCGGGAAGCAAAGTATTTTCTTTTATGGACAGATTCTAAGGATATAACCAAATTCAAATTAAACCCGAGGATCAACACAAGACAAAATTTATTTGTCTTTGGGGTAATTTCGCATACCGAAAAATGCCTTTAGGCCTTAAAAACATTGGAGAAACCTTTCAATGTGCCATGAATTTCACTTTTCATGATCTTAAGCATATAGTCAAAGATTACTTTGATTATCTTGCTGCTCACTCTCACAAGAGAGAGGATCATGCTATGCACCTTTGAATTGTTTTTGAAAGATGTCGTTACTATAGAATCTGGTTGAACCCTCACAAGTGAATCTTTTGCATTAAGTCTGGCCATCTTTTGGGATTTCTACTTTCTGAGACTAGGATCATTGTAGATCCACTAAAGGTTGAGGCTATACTTTGATTTCCTCTCTCACGCATGATTATAAAACTTCAAGGTTTGCAGGGGAAAGCTAAATTACTTCGTCGATTTATAGTGAATTATGCCAATATCACTAAGGGTTTCATGCATATTTTGAAGAAGGACACTCATTTTATCTGGGATGAGTGAGCCCAAGAGTCCTTCGATGCTTTGAAGAAAGCCTTGGTATCAATGCCTCTACTGAAGTCTCCTGACTATGGTAGAGATTACTTGCTTTATATCTCTGTGTTTGAGGAGACGATTGGTATGGTTTTGGTTCAGGAGGATGATGAGCTCCGTGAGCATGTCATATACTATCTTAGTCGAAACTTAGTTGGTCCTGAGCTTAATTATTCTCACGTTGAAAATCTAGCTTTGGTTGCTATACACGCAGTCCAATGTTTGTGTCATTATATATTACTTTGCAAGACTACTGTGATTGTCAATGTCAATCCATTTCAATACATCCTTACCAAGAGTATCATAGGGGGGAAATATAATAAATGGATTGTCATTTTACAGGAGTTTGATATCGATTTTGCTTCTGCAAAATCCAAGAAATCACTAGTCTTCGCAGAGTTAATATCTGATTTTCGACGATTAGATGAGGATGTCATCCATGTTTATTCATTTGTGGAAAAACACATTTTTATTTTCTCATCATGTGACCCCTCGTATGGAGACATTTTTCTCTATCTCCAAACTTTGAAGTTCCCTCAGCATCTCTCACGAGATGACTGACAACGTGTAAGTTACCAAGCTAAGAATTATACTATCGTCGATGAAACTTTGTATTGCCGAGGAATAGACAATATCTTGCGTCATTTTTTAACTCACGGAGAAGTCGAGTCAGTCCTAAACGATTGCCACAATGGGGCTTGTGGTGGTCATCTATCCGGGCTTACGACAACCCTAAAAAAATTGCGAGCCGGTTATTTCTGGCCTACTATCTTTAAAGATTGTATTGAAGTGGTTAAGAAGTGTCACCCTTGCCAGGTGTTCACTTGGAAAATGTGCTTGTATCTAGCCCCTCTTTACATATTCACTATCGTAGGTCCCTTCACCAAGTGGGGGGTGGACTTCGTGGATTGCAACCCAAATTTGGTTAGGGGGCATTAGCACATTATCGTGGCCGTCGAATACTTTACTAAGTGGGCTGAGGCCATGACTACAATTAAATCTGATGGGAAGACTATCGCCTTCTTCGTATTCAATCAAATTATCACCCGGTTTGGTATCTCGAGTGAGATCGTCACTGATCATGGCAGTCACTTTCAAAACGAAATGATGGAAGAGCTAGCATATAATATGGGGTTTAGACATGGTCATTCTTCTCCTTGTTATCCCCAATAAAATGGACAAGTAGAGGCCATCAACAAGTATCTCAAGACCATTTTGGAAAAAAAATTCAGTCAGATTAAGTCTGAATGGCACATCAAGCTATATCCCGCACTCTGGGCATACTGAACCTCTGTCAATAATGCCAATGGATTTTCCCCTTTCCAGTTAGTACACGGTGTGGAGTCGATTTTACCTATTGAATGTGAAATCCCTTCTCTTAAGTTGGGAGTCGTGCTCCTATAGGACACTTCCAATCTTGAGCGATGCCTTATACACCTAGAGAGTCTTGACAAGCAGCATCGAGATGCCTCTATGACTATCGAGGTGAACAAAATATGTGTCAAGGTCCAGTACGATAAGTCTGTTTGTCCTCGGTTGTATGCTGAGGGTGACTTGGTCCTCTTGTATGATCAAGCCAATGAACCATTGGGGGAAAGAAAGTTTAAACCCATGTGGCACGGTCCTTATATCGTGCGACGTGTTCTAGAAAAAGGAGCCTATGAGTTAGAAGATTATGAAGGGAATATGTTGGTTGATCCCATAAATGGGCTCTACTTGAAAATGTATTATGTGTGAGCCCCAATCTCGGGAGGAACTATCTGTATACTAATGTAATTTAGTGTTTATATTTTTTCCCTTTCTTTTCTTCTTCAGCTTGCTTATCGAGTTTTCACTTGGTTGGTAGATGTCAACGGAGTGTTCGGTCTACCTAGGATTCCCATATGGAACCAGTCATCATACACAGAACTTGGCTTCCACTTCTTGGGTGGTTTACTCACCCGAGGGTCTACTAGTGTCTTCAAGTGGCATATGCCTAGGGCCATCCACGAATAATGTGGCTGAATATAGAGTCGTTATAGAACTTTTGCGCGATGCTATATCACATGGTATTCGTTCTTTAGAGGTTTGCCTGGATTCCTAGTTAGTAGTATGTCAGTTGAACGATAGTTACCGTGTGCATGATCCTAATTTACTATGACGATTCCTACGGGTATGTCTTTTAGAACAACAGTTTGAATTTATTACATATTATAATATTCCTAGGAGTTCCAATCATGTATCTGATGCTTATGCTAATTTCGTTTTAGATTGGCATTTTTCACACAACTAAAGAAAAGAAAACCATCTCATCAATGTACACATTGTAAAATATAAGTAAATCCGAAGATCCATTTTTATATATATTTCAAAAAAATGGTGTTTATAGTACAAAATTGGGGCTAATACGCTCAATACATGTACAATCGGTACTACAATATCCACAACTTCTATGCTTGTGGCACTGGATGTGTGTCATGGTAACAAACTACAGCGTTTGCGAGATTCCTAAAGAGTCGTACCCAATCAATGGGTACACCAATGACCTGTCGCTGCATGGATTTAGGAAGATCCTCTACCTGAACCATGGGAATCCTGTGAGTCAAACGACACAGGTTGCCCTGCACATTTTGTAGGACTCTCTTAGCTTCTCCTCCCATCGCCTTGTCTCCCTGGTTCCTCCGTCGTTGTTGAGGAAACCCTTTCGGTCGTCGCAGACCCACAACTTAATTACGCAAAGTGTCTAGTTAATACTTAAACACCATCCAAAAATATTTTTGTTCTATTATACCAAAATACAAAAAATGAAATATTTAAAAACTTTTGACATACGTATGTCACTATAGGCGGTCCCTGGTGGGAGTGGCATGTTTGGATCTCCTCATAAGTCTATCCCTGCATAGGGATAGTCATCTAGGGAAATGACCTATCACTTCCACCAGTAGAAGAAATCCTCATTGTAGGGTGTTTTCACCCTACCTCCTCCTGAAACCTCATTACCTCAGTCCACCGTGCCATGGCTGGATCACGAGGTCCTCTAGGAAGAATCTCAACTCTAGGTTCCAAACTTGGAACCCGCTTGAAAAGAAACTACATAGGATAGAGGAAAACCCAAAATTTCTCTTACTCCCCTGTTTGCACTCTGTCCACTTGCTCTTCATATTTTCCAGTAGTGAGGTAGACCAGTCATATATTGTGGGTCTCATACACTACACTGCATAGAACATGAGTGGCCTCGAATATTGATGCAACGAGGCCGAACCAGTGATCTTGGTCAATACAAGTGTTAGCACATAAACTTGTCAAAGTCTTGCGAGTTGTGGTTTCTACCTAGGTCTGTAATCTTGTCTGTTTTCCCCTCCTTTGCAGACCCTTTCGTAAGTTTTTCCTCCCAACTTGTAGTTTTCCTTCTGTTTGCCTTCATCCAGTCGATCGACCTATTTTACTTGTTGAAATGCCTGAGAACTATCAGTCCTAAGCCTTTCTGTTTCCTCTAAAGATGATAACTTCTCTCATTGCCTCTATTGCTGATCCTTTTGTTTCCAGATCCATCATTCAGTCATCCGAGTAATCTTCACAGGCCGCAATCATGAGCACCAATAACAACACTTGAAGCGGTTTGATGTGGACGCAAATAAAGTGAGCAAGCAAGATCATTTTTCAATGACATAGATCCTTCAAGAAGATCAGATCGAAGACCATTGGGTGATCAGGACCATACAATTGCACAAAGTATAGCGCCAGCCAGAGGTCCAAAATCGCGAGGCCATCCTAGCCATTGATCCTGAGGGATGTGTGGCATAGGATCAAAATTTCGCTGACTCACAGGATGTAGCAGTCAAAGCATCGAGTCATGAAGACTCGTGAAATGTGAGGTCACGAAATAATCAGGGCCATCCATCCCAGTGGGGCACGTGGTGCCAGATTCGAGCTGTGGAGAAATTCATTTTGGGAAAGCAGAAGTGAGAAGCGCCGACATCCCTAGCCCCTAAACACCGTTATAATCTGGGTCGTCCGATGCAAATAGATGTGTGTTGCCCGATTTGGGTGATCCTGATTTCGTGACTTGGATTTTTTAGCATGGAACACATTGTGAGTTCGTGAAACACAAAATCGTGATGCGCTTAGGAATTAAGCCTGCGATCATAGCCCAAGGTTGTATGAAAAGCAGGGCCATAAAGAAAAGTAGGCACCTATCAAGTAACAAGCGAATGAAGTGTTCAAGGATCCAATCGTGGCCGTTGGATTCAAAGTAAGTCTAGTTGTTGATCCGGATGGGCCATTTCACAATTTCAAGCATCAAAGTATTGGAAATCAAGGGGAGTGAGAAATCCTGAAATGCGAAATCCCAATATTTAGTATGGATTAGCGCTGGGTCATGGCCCACGGTCGCGTGGGGAAGGGAAATGAAGCTACACAAAATATTAGAGCATCCCAATTGGTCACAGAGAAGGATCCTTGTGGCCTCGAGGCACCAACATTGACTCGAAGGAGTTGTAAGCTCGCCTGGAGAATTCATGGGTGTCAAGCCTTGCCCTGATCCCAATGAAAGTAGTTAATGAAAGTGGGGAAGGTGGTTGAAACCTTGTTTCATCACATAAATAGAAAGTATGGAAGGATTTGGCCATGGAGACGGACTGTTAGCCCAAAGCTCCCCTATCAATAGATTTTCCCGTAAAGCCCATAGCGATTCGATCTTGTGTCTGACAAAATAATGCAAGTGCAGTTTGACAGAAGAATATGTAGACGCCAAGCCTTGAATGCAATGACCAGAGAGTTCTTATGAAGGGAGCTAGTTGCTCCGAGTATAAATACTCAGTTTTGATATTTTGTTAGGGTCAATGGTTGTGTTGAACTCCCGATTGTAAAGTTTTAGTAAAGCCTCTGGTTCTCTGGTTATGTTATGTATTTGAGACTTCTTGTTTAATAAAAGTTAGTTTCCTTTCATCTCTTTGTAATGGATGTGTTAGAACACTCGAGAATGGAATATCTAGTTCAGGATAGTTATGTTTGAGTGATGTATGTTTGATCACAGTGACATCACTGCCAGTTTTAATCAGTTCTCTATGTTTATTTCCTTCCAACAATGAATGACCCAGGCATGGACGATCCATTGGGGCAGTTATTATTGAATTGTGATGTATGATTGATTTCAGTTCATAATAATTTCATTCAGTTCCTTGAAGCGTTGAGACAAGAAGATCTTGTCTTCTGATTTTTTCTCTCCTCTGGCTGCTGGAAGACCAGATGTCCATATCAAACCATTTCATTCTCCTTAAGTTCTTCTCCCTACTCACCACTATACAACAAATTACTGACTGAAGTTAGATCAAGACCTCACTTGCCCATGTATGCCAACCCAACTTTTTGAGTTAAAAGCGATATAATCCTGAGACTATGTCCATTAGACCACCACTTAAATTTATTCATTGTGACATACAAACTGATGGGTATTGGGCTTACCTCTGCAGTAATTCAGAGGTGACTTTTGGTGATAACATTTCTAGCACCGTTGTCGGGAATGAAGTTGAAAATTTTCCTTGGGATTGAACGACAAAGCTTACTAGTTCTGGAGGTGCATCATAATTTAGTACATAAAATATTTCAACTATGCACCTGGCGACTCCACTATGGTGACTCCATTGATGTGAATCCACTGAAGACTCCATTGTTGCAGCTGTGGCTTCCAGAGGTAGACACACAAGGTCCACTCCACAATTGCCTTTAGCAACACCTAAAGATGACCTAGAGAAAGCCATCAGAAGACGAAAGAGCTCTAGGAAGACACTTCAGCTGTCGAACCAGGTATTTTTGATGATTTTAACCATCCTCCTTTAGCAACTCCAATAGCCAGTTCTCATTTTCCTATTACACCATCTGCTGGAGCTTCTAGAAGTTTAAATTTTGGGAGTTTTCCTGCTGATTTCCTCTCTCCCAATTTCACTACTCCTCATGCTGTTAGAATTGTTGATTTTACAGAGAGAGAAAGCTCTGTTCCCTCGAGCCTTGAGGCATTTTCCCTAGATCCTCAGTTGTTTCCTTTTGTTACTAGAGGCATGCATCCAATCTCCCTTGTTCGAGCTTCATCCCCTCCTGGTTCTCCTCCCGTTCACACTCCAATGGCAGGAGATAATCCCCCCAATGGACGCTATAGTAGCTTCCAGATACACCCCTCTCATTTTTCTTTAGCCTCTTAATGCCCTCCCAGTCGGTGGCTACCTTAAGCAGTTGCCTATGTTTATGGGGGAGGGAGATATTACTGCAGAAGAGAACCTTGCAGCGTTCTATAGTTACGCTGATAACTATGTCATAGTAGATGAAGATGTGTGGATGAGGATTTTTGTCCACAGTCTTGATGGAGAAGCCAGGAAGTGGTTTCCGGCCTTGGCTGTAGGATCCATTGCTGGGATTGAAGTTTTAGATGACGTATTCTTGCGAAAATGGGGAGATAAAAAGGAATTCATGTATTATATCACTAAGTTTGGGTCCCTAAAGAGGAAAGAGGGAGAGTCTGTCTTTGACTTCTCCAAAATATTCAACAAAATGTATGATAAGATCCCTACTGAGATAAAGCCTACAAAGGCCTCTGCCAAAATTACCTATGCTAGTGCTTTTGACCCAGACTTCTGCCTCTTGTTAAGAGAGAGAATAGCTACCTCCCTGGCTCATATGCAAGATGAAACCTTGGAAGTAGATTCTAATATATTGGCAGTCGACCGACTAAAAAATAAGGCTGATAGAGACAGAGGAGGGGGAAGATCTGAAGCCTCAAACTCTAGTTTCTCTACCCCCCCTCAAATGGATGAAGTAACCAAGCCACTAAAGTCACTTTCAACTAGAATGGAAAGGTTGGAATTAGAGGGAAAGAAGACATACAAAAATCCTCAAAACATTGATAATAGAGGCAAATTCAGGAGGCTGAATAATAGTTATCCTCAGGTTATGCAAAGAGAGCCTCGAAACAGAGATAGAGATGATCAAAAAATCCAGAACCCTCTTCAAAACAACCTTGTTGTGGATGATGGTGGGGAGGAAGAAGATCTTGATCCATAAATTGATTGTCTCGAAGATACATCCTCTTCGCCTCACTTAAATCAATCAGAATACGAGGATTCTCTCATGGACAACCAATTAAATGAGCTGAGCAAAGGGGATAAGGCCAACGACAACCTAAATAGATACAACCTTAGGTCCAAAAAGAAAGGAGGAAAGCCTGATGTTCTTGAGCAACCTACCAGAGTAGAAAATCCTGCCAATGATGTAGTAAGCAGAAACATGGAGAGGAAAATACAGAACCCCCCACCAATAGCCAAAGGTCCTGTCACAGAGGTAAAATAAATTCTGAAGCCCCCCTCTTATTTTAACTTTGAACATGAAATTCAAAAGATTAGGATTCTTGTCCCCCTTTCAGAGCTGGTCAAGCATGAAGATTTTAAGAGATCCCTATCTAAGTTGTTACTGTTTGAGCCCTTGAATCATCCCACAGACTCAATCAACTTGCAAGACAAAAAGCCAGCATTCATCTTAGGTCCCATGGTAGAATATAGAGATGATTCATCCCCTCCCTTCTACACTTCACTGAACATACACGACAAGGTACTGCATAATTTTCTGATGGATTCAGGGGCCTCTCATAATCTCATGCCCAAAACCATCATAGAAGAAATAGGACTAGAAATCACCAAAGCATACCATGACTTGTATTCCTTTGATTCCAGGAAAGTGCAATGTCTTGGGGTCATCAAGGATCTGGTTGTGACCTTGTTTTAGCTGCCCATGAAAAGTATGGTCATGGATATTGTGGTAGCTGATGTTCCCACCAAGTTCATCATGTTATTGTTAAGATCTTGGATAAAAAGACTTGGGGGAACATTGCAGATGGACCTCACATATTCTACCATTCCTGTGTTTGGGGGGGAACATAGAAGATTATACAAAGAAGCTCAGTTGACCTACATTGTCAGTGATGAAGCAGACCCCACCAAACATCCTATATTTTCACTCGACACTGATTTGGGATCTAGTTTGTTACAACTTACTAATGCTCCTAAGCCTCCTCTCGAGATCAGAAAGTAACCCATCACTCCCTACAAAGATTCTCCTCCAAATAGCCCCAGTTTGGAAAATGTTCTTCGATGGAGCTTCTTCTAGAGAAGGTGCTGGTGCCGATGTGGTTTTTGTTTCCATTGTTCAGGAAACTATATCTTTGTCCTACAAGTTAGAATTTGAAGCTACCAACAATATGGCAGAGTATGAAGCTCTTGTTTTGGGTCTAAGGGTTGCAAAAGACATGGGAATCGAAGATATATCAGTGTTTTGGGATGCTGACTTGATTGTCTAGTAGATTAGAAACATTTATCAGGCCAAGCACCCTCGGATGAGAAGGTATAGAAATGATGTTTGGGATCTGATTGACAATTTCTTCCTAGATTTTAACATTTCATTTGTTCCCAAGGAAGAAAATGTCATGGCCGATTCTCTGGCTGTTTCAATGAGAAATTTCAGAGTTCCTCTGCCACCAAATCTTAGGTATGATATAGAAGTAAAATATAGACCCTCTATACCTGACAATGTCAAACATTGGAAAGTATTTGAGGATGATCTTGAAATCAAAAGTTTCTTGGAGATTGTTGATGAGTTTTCAGCATTACATATTTATCAAGATCTAGATTCTGACATAGACCCCCATGCTGATTTTTTTCTGAACAAAATTGTTTATCATCATATTGTCTAGCTTCCTGACAATCACATCCCAAGGGGACTAGTCCCTTTGGAAATACTATTCGACTGAAATGATGTGGCAATAAAGGGTAAAGTTTCATATGAGGATGCTGATGTAGCTGAGTGTAATATTGGCACAAAGGAGGATCAAAAATTTGTCAAGTTGTCAAGCAGCTTATCGAGGGAGAAAAGGACCGAGTACACTTAGTTATTAAGAGAATTCGCTGACGTGTTTGCCTGGACCTATGAAGAACTCAGAACATATGACACCAACGTTATTGAGCACAAGATCCCACTAAAGGAGGAAGCCAAACCTTTTAGACAGAAAATAAGACAAATAAATCCTATGTTGCTTCCTGTCATGGAGAAAGAAGTAAAGAAGCTGCTGGATGCCCAAATCATTGTTCCACTGAGTTATTCTGAGTGGATGGCCAACTTGGTCCTAGTGAGGAAGAAGAATGGAGAAATCAGACTCTGTGTCGATTTCAGGAATTTGAATAGGATATCTAACAAGGATAATTACCCGCTGCCAAAGATGGAACATATATTGCAGAGGGTCATAGGCATTGTTGGACACACCTACCACACCTAGAGGGGGGGGGGGTGAATGAGTGTGGTGCTCTTTTTTCAAAAACTTCCCTCTTGCACAAAAACTCATCAATTGGCATTCAACATTTATTTAATACCCATTGCTGTCATTTATAACCAGTTAGATGTAGGCACATATCAGCAACATATATCAGAAATATATCATCAACAAGTCATCATCACAATGGACACAAAGAACATAAGATGTATGTACAATTTTATTTTTATTACGGACTACAATCCTTGGGTTTATCAGCAACAACTGAATAGAGTACAACTCTACAAGAGCACCAGCTCTATATGCAAGACTCATCTTACACCCTCAACACCAATTGAGATGAGGCAACAATCCTCAACAGATATCAATCTGTCAACAGGTATGCGACCGTCAGTAATGCAGCCCACGTGTGCACGCGCCCTGGCTCACTACAACCCGTGTGTGAACACAACCAATGTATAATGCAACAAACATATGCTTCTGAGCAACATGCCCAGATCCTCTGCAACCTGCAATCACTTTCTCTTCTGTCTTCAACTGTCCAAACTGACCCACAACCAGTCACAAAACATCTAAGCTCTCCAATAGCTTGCTCATGCTCCACATCAAATCAATATGAATGCTATTTCAATCATGTACAAATTACTAGTATACCATAGCAATCATGTCACTACTGAATCACAAGAGT
>ML802007.1:384853-443145 GCA_009831015.1 Picea engelmannii
CTTGTAGAGTTGTACTCTATTCAGTTGTTGCTGATAAACCCAAGGATTGTAGTCCGTAATAAAAAAAAAATTGTACATACATCTTGTGTTCTTTGTGTCCATTGTGATGATGACTTGTTGATGATATATTGCTGATATATGTTTCTGATATGTGCCTACATATAACTAGTTATAAATGACAACAATGGGTAATGAATAAATGTTGAATGCTAATTGATGAGTTTTTGTGCAAGAGGGAAGTTTTTGAAAAAAGAGCACCACACTCATTCACCCCCTCCCTCTAAGTGTGGTAGGTGTGTCCAATAGACGTATCTAGGATTTCCATGATTGATGGATTTTCGGGCTACAATCATATCTCTGTCCTTCCTGAAGACGGAGAAAAAATAGTTTTCACAACTCCTTGGAGCACATTTATGTATGCCAAAATGCCCTTTGGATTGATGAACGCAGGAGCAAACTTTCAATGAGCCATGGACATCGATTTCATTGAGGAAAGAGATAAATTTGTGGTCATCTATCTGGATGACATTACGGTCTTCTCCAGATCTAATAAAGAGCACTGCTATCATCTGAGGAAATTTTTCCTGAAGTGCATAAGGTATGGTCTCTCTCTAAATCCTAAGAAGTATGTATTTTCCATGCAAGAGGGAAAATTATTGGGGCACATTGCATCAGTTGAAGGGGTATGGATTGATCCAAGCAGGGTAGAAGCTATTCAAGCCTTATCACTTCTCAGATCTAAGAAAGAATTTCAGTCCTTCCTGGAAAAAATCAATTTTTTGAGAAGGTTTGTCTCGATTTTTGCTGAATTAGTAAAGCATATCACAACCATGCTCAGGAAGGGGAACGAATTAAGATGGATTGCTGAGTCCAGAGAATCCTTCAGCCATATCAAGAAGGCATTGACTGAAGCACTTGTGCTTATCAGTCCTGACTATTCCAAGGATTTTCTAATCTTTTCCTTTGCTTCTTTTGATACAGTAGCAGTTGTTTTACTCCAGAAAAATGCTGAAGGGATGGAGCAGCCCATTTCCTTTTGCAGCAAAGCACTGAGGGATGTCAAGGTAAAATATGATATCATGGAGAAACAGGGCTATGCCCTGGTGAAATCTCTTGAAGCGTTCAAAGTCTATGTTTTGCATTAAAAAATCATTGCATATGTTCCTTCAGCTTCTGTGAAGGACATTCTCATTCATCCTGACATGGACGGAAGACGGAGCAAGTGGATTGCCAAAATCCTCGAATTTGACCTGGAAATAAAACCCACCAAACTAATTAAAGGACAAGGTTTAGCCAAGTTGTTGGATGAATCTAATTATAAATCTTTGGGGATTAATTTCATCAACGCTTGCTCAGAAAATCAGTAGGCTGAAGTGGTCGATAGAGGCCCTCAGGACAACCCTCCATTAGCAGGGTGCACTTTGTACAAAGATATTATATTTTTTCTACAATAGTTGCGACCTCCAGATGGTATGGGAAATATCAAGGAAAGAGCTTTAAAGCTCAAAGAAATTAGATATTTCCTTATTGAACAAGTCCTATATTGGAAGGACCCTCTAGGAGTGCTTCTCATATGTTTAGACCCACATGAGGCCCAAAAGATTATGTTTGATTTCCATGACAACCTATGTGGGGGACATCATTTCTAGAAAACCAAAACATACAAGATTCTCAGGGATGGGTACTACTGGCCTACTCTATTCACTGATGTCTGCGCAAAAATCAGGGCTTGTATCAAATGCCAGAAATTCTTTGGGAAGCAGCAACTCAAGTCTCTACCATTGAAGCCTGTAGTAGCTTCAAGTCCCTTTCAGTAGTGGGGCCTAGAATTTATTGGAGAAATTAATCCTCCTTCAAGTGGTCAACACAGGTGGATCCTAACTACAACAGATTATTTTACCAAATGGATAGAAGCTATCCCCACAAGGAGTGCTTCTCACAAAGTGATCATTGGTTTTATTGAAGATATTAATGAAAGTTTGGTTGCTCGAACATAATTATCACTGATAATGTTGCATCCTTAAAGGATGAACCATTTTTCAAGTTTTGTAAGCAGTTTGAAATTGCATTGATTCACTCTACCCCCTATTATCCCCAAGACAATGGATTAACAGATTCCTCCAACAAGATCCTGATAAAGATCATCAAAAGACTTTTAGAGGACAACAAGAAAGCATGGGATTCGAAGCTCAAATGTGCTCTGTGGGATGATAAAGTGACAACAAAGGTGTCCCTATGCATCTCTCCTTTCCAAATTTTATATGGAACTGAAGCTAATTTTCCTTCTCAGTTTGCCCTATGTGTAGCGAAATTCTTCCAAGACTGTCTAAGAGAGCTTGATGACATGATTAGGAGAATTCATCAGCTGGTAGAAGTACAGTAGACTAGAGAACAAGTCATGGGTAGGGCACATGAGTGTCAACAGAAAATCAAGCAGGCCTTTGATAGGAAAGGAATTAAAGAGGATTTTCGACCAGGATATCTAGTAATCAAGTGGGATGCGCCCAGACAGGACAAGGGAAAGCATGGAAAATTTGAAGCCCTTTGGATCGACCCCTTCCTAATCTCTAAGAAGTTCCCAAATAACACTTACAGGTTGTAGAATTTGGAGGGAGACAAAATATTTGGTGGCCCTCTAAATGGACACTTCCTGAAAATGTTTTTTTTTTAAAGCTGCAATCGACGTCCTGCCATTGGAAATATCATCTATGTTTCATGTTTATTCTATTTTTAGTAGGAGACTCCATAACCCAAATCAAAGGCATTGGATTTGTGTGTTCTTGACATCTTGCAGGGAGCATGTCATCCCATGTGGAGCCAATGTTAGCACATAAACTTGTCAAAGTCTTACGAGTTGTGGTTTCTACCTAGGTCTGTAATTTTGTCTATTTTCCCCTCATTTGCAGACTTGTTCATAAGTTTTTCCTCCTGTCTTGTAGTTTGCCTTCTATTTTCCTTCATCCATTCGATTGACCTATTTTCCTTGTCGAAATATTTAAGAACTATTGGTCCTAAGCCTTTCTATTTCCTCTAAAGATGATAAATTCTCTCGTTGCCTCTATCGCTGATCCTTTTGTTTCTAGAGCCATCAACCAATCATCCAAGTAATCTTCACAGGTCACAGTCATGAGCACCAAGCGCAACACTTGAAGAGGTTTGATGTGGATGAAAATCAAGCGAGTGAGCAAGATCAGTTTTCGATGGCAGAGATCCTTCAAGTAGATCAGATCGACGACCATCGGGTGATTAGGACCATACAGTTGCACAAAGTATAGTGCCAACCAGAGGTCTAAAATCATGAATCCATCCTATCCGTTGATCTTGAGGGACACGTGGCGTAGGATCAACATTTCACTGACTCGCAGGATGTAGCAGTCAAAGGGTCGAGTCATGAAGACTCGTGAAACACGAGGTCACAAAATAATCAGGGTCGTCCGTCCCAGTGGGGCACGTGGTGCCAGATCCAAGCCATGGAGAAATTCATTTCAGGAAATCAGAAGTGAGAAGCACCGATGTCCCTAGCCCTAAAACAATGATATAATCTGGGTCATCCGATGCAAAGAGACGCATGTCGCCCGATATGGGTGATCGCAATTTCGCGACTTGGAGTTTTGAGCATGGAACACATCATGAGTTCACAAAATGTGAAATCGTGATGCACCTAGGAATTAAGCCCACGATCACAGCTGAGGGTCGTATGAAAAGCGGTTCCATAAGAAATAATTTCAGTCCTTCTTGGGAAAAATATATTTTTTGAGAAGGTTTGTCTCTATTTTTGCTGAATTAGTAAAGCATATCACAACCATGCTCAGGAAGGGGAATGAATTAAGATGGATATCTGAGTCTAGAGAATCCTTCAACCAAATCAAGGAGGCATTGACTGAATCACCTGTTCTTATCAGTCCTGATTATTCCAAGGATTTTCTGATCTTTTCCTTTGCTTCTTTTGATACAGTGGCAGTTTTTTAACTATAGAAAAATGTTGAAGGGATGGAGCAACCCATTTCCTTTTTCAAAAAAGCACTGAGGGATGTTGAGGAAAAATATGATATCATGGAGAAAGAGGCCTATGCCCTGGTGAAAGCTCTCAAAGTGTTCAGAGTCTATGTTTTTCATTAAAAAATCATTGCATATGTTCCTTCATCTCCTGTGAAGGACATTCTCATTCAGCCTGACATGGATGGAAGAAGGAGCAAGTGGATTGCGAAAATCCTCGAATTTGACCTGGAAATAAAACCCACCAAACTAATTAAAGGACAAGGTTTATCCAAGTTGTTGGATGAATCTAATTATACATCTTTGGGGATTAATTTCATCAACGCTTGCTCAGAAAATCAGCAGGCTGAAGTGACCGATAGAGGCCCTCAGGACAACCCTCCATTAGCAATATGCGCCTGGTACAAAGATATTATATTTTTTCTACAGTAGTTGCAACCTCCAGATGGTTTGGGAAAAATCAAGGCAAGAGATTTAAAGCTCAAAGAAATTAGACATTTCCTTATTGACCATGTCTTATATTGGAAGGACCCTCTAGGAGTGCTTCTGATATGTTTAGACCCACAAGAGGCCCAAAAGATTATGTTTGATTTCCATGACAGCCTGTGTGGGGGACATCATTTCTGGAAAACCACAACCTACAATATTCTCAGGGATGGGTACTACTGGCCTACTCTATTCACTGATGTCTGTGCAAAAATCAGGGCTTGTATCAAATGTCAGAAATTCTTTGGGAAGCAACAACTCAAGTCTCTGCCATTGAATCCTGTAGTAGCTTCAAGTCCCTTTCAGTAGTGGGGCCTAGAATTTATTGGAGAAATTCATCCTCCTTCAAGTGGTCAGCACAGGTGGATCCTAACTACAATAGATTATTTTACCAAATGGATAGAAGCTATCCCCACAAGGAGTGCTTCTCACAAAGTGATCATTGGTTTTATTGAAGATATTAATGAAAGTTTGGTTTCTTGAACATAATTATCATTGATAATGTTGCATCCTTAAAGGCTGAACCATTTTTCAATTTTTGTAAGCAGTTCGAAATTGCATTGATTCACTCTACCCCCTATTATCCCCAAGATAATGGATTAACAGAGTCCTCCAACAAGAGCCTGATAAAGATCATCAAAAGACTTTTAGAGGACACCAAGAAAGCATGGGATTCGAAGCTCAAATGTGCTATGTGGGATGATAAAGTGACAACAAAGGGGTCCCTAGGCATCTCTCCTTTCCAAATTGTATATGGGACTGAAGCTGGTTTTCCTTCTCAGCTTGCCCTGTGTGTAGCAAAATTCTTCCAAGACTGCCTAGGAGAGCCTAATGACATGATTAGGAGAATTTATCAGCTGGTAGAAGTACAGTAGACTAGAGAACAAGTCATGGGTAGGGCGCATGAGTGTCAACAGAAAATCAAGCAGGCCCTTGACAGGAAAGGAATTAAAGAGGATTTCCGGCCGGGATATCTAGTACTCAAGTGGGATGCGCCCAGACAGGACAAGGGAAAGCATGGAAAATTTGAATCCCTTTGGATCGGCCCCTTCCAAATCTCTAAGAAGTTCCCAAATAACACTTACAGGTTGCAGAATTTGGAGGGAGACAAAATATTTGGTGGCCCTGTAAATGGGCACTTCCTGAAAATGTTTTTTTGTTTAAAGCTGCAATCGACGTCCTGCCATTAATAATATCATCTATGTTTTATGTTTATTCCATTTTTAGTAGGAGACTCCATAACCCAAATCAAAGGCATTGGAGCTATGCGTTCTTGACAGCTTGCAGGGAGCATGCCATCCCCTGTGGAGCCAATGTTAGCACATAAACTTGTCAAAGTCTTACGAGTTGTGGTTTCTACCTAGGTCTGTAATTTTGTCTATTTTCGCCTCATTTGCAGACCCGTTCATAAGTTTTTCCTCCCGTCTTGTAGTTTTCCTTCTGTTTGCCTTCATCCATTCGATTGACCTATTTTCCTTGTCGAAATTCCTAAGAACTATTGGTCCTAAGCCTTTCTATTTCCTCTAAAGATGATAAATTCTCTTGTTGCCTCTATCGTCGATCCTTTTGTTTCTAGAGCCGTCAACCAATCATCCAAGTAATCTTCACAGGCCATAGTCATGAGCACCAAGCGCAACACTTGAAGCGGTTTGATGTGGATGAAAATCAAGCGAGCGAGCAAGATCAATTTTCAATGGGAAAGATCCTTCAAGCAGATCAGATCGATGACCATCGGGTGATCAGGACCATACAGTTGCACAAAGTATAGTGCCAACCAGAGGTATGAAATCATGAAGCCTTCCTATCCGTTGATCCCGAGGGATGCGTGTCATAGGATCAACATTTCAATGAATCGTAGGATGTAGCAGTCAAAGGGTCGAGTCATGAAGACTCGTGAAACACGAGGTCACGAAATAATCAGGGTTGTCCGTCCCAGCGAGGCACGTTGTGCCAGATCCGAGCCATGGAGAAATTCATTTCAGTAAATCAGAAGTGAGAAGCACCGATGTCCCTAGCCCTGAAACAATGATATAATCTGGGTCATCCGATGCAAAGAGACGCATGTCGCCTGATATGGGTGATCGCAATTTCACGACTTGGAGTTTTGAGCATGGAACACATCGTGAGTTCGCGAAATGTGAAATCGCGATGCACCTAGGAATTAAGCCCACGATCACAGCCGAGGGTCGTATGAAAAGCAGTGCCATAAGAAAGAATTTCAGTCCTTCCTGGGAAAAATTAATTTTCTGAGAAGGTTTGTCTCGATTTTTGCTGAATTAGTAAAGAATATCACAACCATGCTCAGGAAGGGGAATGAATTAAGATGGATTGCTGAGTCTAGAGAATTCTTCAGCCAAATCAAGAAGGCACCGACTGAAGCACTTGTGCTTATCAGTCCTGATTATTCCAAGGATTTTCTGATCTTTTCCTTTGCTTCTTTTGATACAGTGGAAGTTGTTTTACTGTAGAAAAATGCTAAAGGGATGGAGCAACACATTTCCTTTTTCAGCAAAGCACTGAGGGATGTTGAGGTAAAATATGATATCATGGAGAAACAGGCCTATGCCCTGGTGAAAGATCTCAAAGCGTTCAGAGTCTATGTTTTTCATTCAAAAATCATTGCATATGTTCCTTCAGCTTCTGTGAAGGACATTCTCATTCAGCCTGACATGGACGGAAGAAGGAGCAAGTGGATTGAAAAAATCCTCGAATTTGACCTGGAAATAAAACCCACCAAACTAATTAAAGGACAAGGTTTAGCCAAGTTGTTGGATGAATCTAATTATAAATATTTGGGGATTAATTTCATCAACGCTTGCTCAGAAAATCAGTAGGTTGAAGTGGCCGATAGAGGCCCTCAGGACAACCCTCCATTAGCAGGATGCGCCTGGTACAAAGATATTATATTTTTTCTACAGTAGTTGCGACCTCCAGGTGGTATGGGAAAAATCAAGGCAAGAGCTTTAAAGCTCAAAGAAATTAGACATTTCCTTATTAACCATGTCTTATATTGGAAGGACCCTCTAGGAGTGCTTCTGATATGTTTAGACCCACAAGAGGCCCAAAAGCTTATGTTTGATTTCCATGACAGCCTGTGTGGGGGACATCATTTCTGTAAAACCACAACCTACAATATTCTCAGGGCTGGGTACTACTGGCCTACTCTATTCACTAATGTCTGCGCAAAAATCAGGGCTTGTATCAAATGTCAGAAATTCTTTGGGAAGTAGCAACTCAAGTCTCTACCATTGAAGCCTGTAGCTTCAAGTCCCTTTCAGTAGTGGAGCCTAGAATTTATTAGAGAAATTCATCCTCCTTCAAGTGGTTAGCACAGATGGATCCTAACTACAACAGATTATTTTACCAAATGGATAGAAGCTATCCCCACAAGGATTGCTTCTCACAAAGTGATCATTGGTTTTATTGAAGATATTAATGAAAGTTTGGTTGCCTGAACATAATTATCACCGATAATGTTGCATCCTTAAAGGATGAACCATTGTTTAAGTTTTGTAAGCAGTTCGAAATTGCATTGATTCACTCTACCCCCTATTATCCCCAAGGCAATGGATTTAAAGAGTCCCCCAACAAGAGCATGATAAAGATCATCAAAATACTTTTAGAGGACAACAAGAAAGCATGGGATTCGAAGCTCAAATGTGCTATGTGGGATGATAAAGTGACAACAAAGGGGTCCCTAGGCATCTCTCCTTTCCAAATTGTATATGGGATTGAAGCTGGTTTTCCTTCTCAGCTTGCCCTATGTGTAGAAAAATTCTTCCAAGACTGCCTAGGAGAGCCTAATGACATGATTAGGAGAATTCATCTACTGGTAGAAGTACAGTAGACTAGAGAACAAGTCATGGGTAGGGTGCATGAGCGTCAATAGAAAATCAAGCAGGCCTTTGACAGGAAAGGAGTTAAAGAGGATTTCTGACCGGGATATCTAGTACTCAAGTGGGATGCGCCCAGACAGGACAAGGGAAAGCATGGAAAATTTGAAGCCCTTTGGATCAGCCCCTTCCAAATCTCTGAGAAGTTCCCAAATAACACTTATAGGTTGTAGAATTTGGAGGGAGACAAAATATTTTGTGGCCCTGTAAATGGGCACTTCCTAATTTTTTTTTTTGTTTAAAGCTACAATTGACGTCCCGCCATTGGAAATATCATCTATGTTTTATGTTTATTCCATTTTTAATAGGAGACTCCATAACCCAAAGCAAAGGCATTAGAGTTGTGCATTCTTGACAGCTTGCAGGGAGCATGCCATTCCCTGTGGAGCCAATGTTAGCACATAAACTTGTCAAAGTCTTGCGAGTTGTGGTTTCCACCTAGGTCTGTAATTTTGTCTGTTTCCCCCTCATTTGCAGACCTGTTCATAAGTTTTTCCTCTCATCTTGTAGTTTTCCTTATGTTTGCCTTCATCCATTCGATTGACCTATTTTCCTTGTTGAAATGCCTAAGAACTATTGGTCCTAATCCTTTATATTTCCTCTAAAGATGATAAATTCTCTCATTGCCTCTATTGCCGATCCTTTTGTTTCCAGAGCCGTCAACCAATCATCCAAGTAATCTTCACAGGCTGCAGTCATGAGCACCTAGCGCAACACTTGAAGTGGTTTGATGTGGATGAAAATCAAGCAAGTGAGCAAGATCAATTTTCAATGGCAGAGATCCTTCAAGCAGATCAGATCGACGAACATTGGGTGATCAGGACCATACAGTTGCACAAAGTATAGTACCAACCATAGGTCTGAAATTTTGAAGCCATCCTATCCATTGATCCTGAGGGACGCGTGGCATAGGATCAACATTTCACTGACTCAAAAGATGTAGCAGTCAAAGGGTTGAGTCATGAAGACTCATGAAACACAAGGTCACGAAATAATTAGGGTCGTCCGTCCCAGTGGGGCATGTAGTGCCAGATCCGAGCCATGGAGAAATTCATTTCAGGAAATCAGAAGTGAGAAGCACCGACTTCCCTAGCCCTGAAACAATGATATAATCAGGGTCATCCAATGCAAAGAGACACATGTCGCCTGATATGGGTGATCGCAATTTCACGACTTGGAGTTTTGAGCATGGAACACATCATGAGTTCACGAAATGCGAAATTGCGATGCACCTAGGAATTAAGCCCACGATCACAACCGAGGGTTGTATGAAAAGTGGTGCCATAAATAAAAGTAGGTGCCTATCAAGAAGTGGGTGACTGTAGTGTTCTAGGAACCAATCGTGGCCATTGGATTCAAAGTAAGTCTGGTCGTTGATCTAGATGGGCCATTTTGCAATTTCGAGCATCAGAATATTGGAAATCAAGGGGAGTGAGAACTCCTGAAATAAGAAATCTCGATATTTAATATGGATTAGTGTTGGGTCATGACCCGCGATCACGTGGGACAGGGAAATGAAGCTGCACAAAATATTAGAGCATCCAATTTGGTCACAAAGAAGGATCCTCGTGGCCTCAAGGCGCCAACATTGACTCGAAGGAGTTGTAAGCTTTCCTGGAGAATTCATGGGTGTCAGGCCTTGCCCCGATCCCGATGAAAGTAGTTAATGAAAGTGGGGAAGGTGGTTGAAACCTTGTTTCATCACATAAATAGAAAGTATGGAAGGATTGTCCTTGGAGGTGGGCTGTCAGCCCAAAGCTCCCATGTCAGCAGATTTTCCTGTAAAGACCATACCGATCTGATCTTGCGTCTGAAAAAAGAATGCAAGTGAAACCTGACAAAAGAATATGCATACGCCAAGCCTTGAATGCAATGACCAAAGCGTGCTTCTGAAGGGATCTAGTTGCTCTGAGTATAAATACTCAGTTTTGATATTTTGTTAGGATCGATGGTTGAGCTAAGCTCCCGATTGTAAAGTTTTAGTAAAGCCTCTGGTTCTCTAGTTATGTTATGTATTTGAGACTTCTTGTTTAATGAAAGTCAGTCTCCTTTCATCTCTTTATAATGGCTATGTTAGAACACTCGGGCATGGAAGATCCAGTTGAGGATAGTTATGTTTGAGTGATGTATGTTTGATCACAGTGACATCACTTCCAGTTTTAATCGGTTCTCTATGTTTATTTTCTTCCAACACTGAATGACCCAGGCATGGATGATCCAGTCGGGTAGTTATTATTGAATTGTGATGTATGATTGATTTCAGTTCATAATAATTTCATTCAGTTCCTTGAATCTTTGGGCCAAGAAGATCTTGTCTTCTGAGTTTTTCTATCCTCTGGCTATTGGAAGACCAGATGTCCATAGCAGACCATTTCATTCTCCTTAATTTCTTCCCCACACTCACCACTATACAACAAATTACTGACTGAAGTTAGATCAAAACCTCACTTGCCCATGCATGCCAACCCAATTTTCTGAGTTAAAAGCGATAAAATCCTGAGACTGTGTCCATTAGACCACCCCTTAAATTTATTCATTGTGACGTACAAAATGATGGGTACTGGGATTACCTCTGCAGCAATTCAGAGGTGACTTTTGGTGCTAACAACAAGGACAATAATATTCAGGCTAAGATTGTTTATTGCCCGGATAAGGAGTTGTCTCCCAACCTTCAAGGTCCCTGCTACATAGTGGGCATTGATGTACTCCTTTATTTTCATTACACTCCCTGCTACCCATGATATGAGGTTTACAAACTCTCCCCGATGTGATAGACAAGTCAAAAAGTAGATATCCTCTACTTCAATCCTCAATGGTTTCCCATCAAGGTTGACACTTTCACTCTCAGGGTCCCAATAACCCACAAGCATATTGAGAAACCTCACCTGAGCCCTCATTCCTTTGAGTGCCAAAAATTTATATAAGACACATCTCTTTAAGGCCATTTAGGCCCCCAGATCTCGATCCACAACAACATCAACCTCCTCATGCTCTCTTTCTCTCCATTCAAGAACCATCCTGCCAAGGACAAGTCAAAATTTGAGTTAGCATCCTTAAAAATCATTGTTTTCATGCCTGTACATGAGCTGCTTCAATTACAGTCGTGGATAGAGATTGATATACGCTCCCTGTAGTTTTCATAGGCATGTATAACCCATCGTATACACGACCCAATAGAAGATAAACTGTGTACACCGAATTTTACATTTTACGCCCTCAATTACTAAAAATTTGGAACATTATTTGAAAATTTAATCCACTGGAAATGAAGAGGAATGGAAGTAGATTTACCTAGTCTAGACAGTTGTTGATTTCATTGCCCGATGCTCCCGCAATCACCATTTGAATATCGGAGGTATTTTGGTCCAGTTTGCACTATTAGGGTAAAAAATCAAAATGGTATAGTAATTTTTGTTTTTGTTACTATTTATAAACAATTTTTACCCACTTTCTATAGTTTTAAGCTATTTTTTCACCTAATGGACTAATACAAAGGTGGATTGAGTTTGTTTTTGGAGTTTTAACCAGGAATTCTTGCAGATTTCAACGTTATGTTGGTCATTTGTCACCACAGATAGATATTTTCATTACCCAGCATATAGGATAGGTATCCATTCCATCATGCATTTTCACATTATCCTATAACTGACACTTTTTATCCCTTAGGTACGAACCCATTTGTTGCGACATAGAACCTTCCATCTGCTACAAGTCATGTCGTTATCAATTTGTAGAGACTTATCGAACATGGGTTCCCTAGTTAGATACCCTACTACATTTGGTTCCCATGCAGAGATGTTTTCCATAGGACCAGGAGTCCCTCATAGCTAGTACACGACTTTATGTTGAGCCTCATTTCTCACTCATAAACATGCTTCCTTATACCCCGAGGATTCCCAAACGAGTTTTATTTAAGCTCTTTTCCAACTCGTCTTCAAAAAGTGAAAAGATTGTCTAGTGAACTTGTCTCTTTCACACTCGTAAATTTGTTTGAAAGTACGTCTATTTGGCACAAGTTTATCCCCTTTTCACACTAAGTAGACTAAAATTCATAAAAAATGACATTTTTTAGCGTGAAGTTGTGATTGCATCTCATGCCCTTGCTTGCAGTATTGAGCCTATAGTCGGTTCTTGCTTCGCATTATAAACCATTTTCCTTAGCAGTTTTTGCATCATCAACCAAGAAGATCCTTGCTTATATCCTTCGTAATTTGACACCCTATATCTAGGAGGGAACATTCCCTCGAGTGTCCATCTCCCGCATGCATTTCCCTGCATTGAGCATAGGTACGTTCCACTGTTGGAACTTGTTTTTCTTACTTGCGACACTTGTTTCCTCCTCTATATCATAACATTCATTTGTCTATGAAAAAAAAAGACAGGCAAGAAGGGAGTATTATCTTATGTTGGCAGTAGTCGTGTCACCTTTGAACAGAGAAAAAAGTTATTGACTCCATTTATCATCATAATTTTTGGATTAGCATGGCATTAGGAAGCTGAGCTCATTACAGAGTCTTCTCTACCGACTGGTTACTCTTCCAATCCCTATAGAGAGTTTTATTGATGCCTCCTGCATCTCATGGTTTCATCATTGATTCTATGTTGTCAGAGTCTTCCATATGTCTCATGCTCTTGTTCAAAGGAAGTCTATCAACTTGTGTCAGCCATGTTATCCCCCACTTTTAGGGATAGCTAGGAGATCATGTCTTGAGGCCCACAAGTCCGAGACATGGAGTAACGAGAGGCAGGTCGACTTTGGCATGGCCCTAGAGGGTCCATCTTTTCTCATTTTTAGCGCCTCTACTCTGTCAGCAATAACAAAGTCCATCACCATCAACTTGTTCTTGCATTAGAAATGGTTCTTTCTCCATGAGGTAATGAGTCTAGTTATCATGGTATGTGTCACTCTGATCCTCAAAACCTTTGAATATGTGCATTTAATTCCTTTTGTTTCTAACGAATGCTTGGATCTTATGCTTGCCCACTTGACCATGTCTGGGGGGAATGAAAGGATTCCCTAGTAAGCCTGTGTCTATAGGTTTTGGTTTTCCACTGGGGGGATTTCTGAAAAGCCATCGTCTACTCCCGTCATAGCACCACTTTTTCATCTTGATTCCTGTTCATCTATTCCATTACACTTGTTCAGGCACTGGGTTGACCTATTTTTAGGATTTCACCTTATCTCGTGGGAAGAAGGGGTTAAAGGACTAGAAGGTAAAAGCAAGCTTGCAAAAGATAAAATCCTAAAATAAACCTCGAGATGCTTCACCCAGGGATCCCCGAGAAAGCAATAAAAGGATTCTCAACAAGAAACAAGAGGGACCCATAAAATAATAATAATAAGACAAGACCTAGTCAATAGATAGGGGGTCTCATCATGAGCCAAGCTATTAGATCCATGGGTACCTAGAAGTATGAAATTACCACCAACTGGTTACCATGCCAGGGTAGTGACTCTTGGTTGCATGGCCAAGAGAAAGGGGGTCTCATCACAAGATAGCCTTCTCATTTCTATGAAAGTACTTGTGGGTAATGCTATCACCACTGGTCACCACGCCAGAGCAATGTCCCCTGAATAGATCCTTGAAGAAAAAGAAATAATAATAAAGAATAAAAGGCATGAATTGGGCTTGGAAAAACTCGCATCTAGGACAAGTGCAACTCGCCTTCTACAAAGGCACCCACAGGTAAAAATTTTCATTCCCTTGCTCTCACTACACCCATTTGCTTGTACATCCCTTATCCACATCAACCACTTACATGTCTAAGATGAAGTATCTTCTAGAAACTTTCCTCTTCCAGTGGACACTAGCCCAATAGGATGCCCTGTCACTTTCCCCAAACTTGTATTGCAGGCTTGTATAATGTCTTCGAGCTTTTAATTGGGTAATAGGGGTTTTATGCATATGTTTAATAATATTGATGATAATATGTGATTGACATTGCTATGATCCCTGTGACTTATGAGCCCATGGAGGGTGTATTTGTTGATGTGCAGGATCATGTTGGACCGATACACATGGGGAGATGATCCGTTCGGACCTCCATGGGGCTGAAGAGCCCACCATATGGATGTTGAGACACCAACAGGGGGAAGAGACAGGACAAAGGGGTTTGCATAGGAGAGAAGGAGGATGTCTTGCAGAGGCACCCCGACAGAGCTTGACCTAGGGAGATTGTTCCATTTTCAGTGGACCGTTGGGCTTGGAAGGCCTAGTATGTCACCCTTCATGACCATGATGTCACCTAGCAGCATGGACATTTTGGGAGATAGTTGGGGCATTTTTATCATGTGTGGCAGGTTGGAGAAGCCCAAGGAGGGCCAACGTGTTGCTCCAGGATGCTGCATTTTCCCTAGAAGGGGCTAACGTCACCCTAAAAGGGGCATGTCATATCTCTTTAGCTTGATTAGGTTTTAATTTTAAGCATTTAATGTAAAACAATATGATTTTTAGTATTTTGGCCTTGTCGGCCTTTTTATGACCTAAAAGTGAAATTAGGTCGTGGTACTGTATAAATTGAGGATTTTACCCTTAATTTTTCATGATCTCTCAGTCACTCATTAGTGAGGTTTGAAATTTGTGCTACACTCGGTGTTCTTGGCTGAAATGGTGAGGCACACTTGTTGAAGGAAGATTATTTTGGACTTATATTGGCATTTTTGGCATTTATCTTGGTGGAAGGTGTTACAACTAGGGTTTTCTACTTGATTTCTTGGTTAAATATAAGTAAATTTCTACAAAACTTCTTAATTGAATGGTTTTAGTATTGCTCTTCTTGCATTTATGGTTATAATTTGCTGAATAAACCCTAGGTGACAAGCATACATAGAAGGTCCTTGTCTCATGTCCCCATCAAGGTTTTAGCCATTTTATTTGCTGAAATGAGATAGAGCCTTGCCTTAGCAACACTTTACTCTTTCTAGTCCTTATAGAAGAAGATTGAGCCTTGCCATAGAAACACCCAAATCTATCTTCTCCCTTGCTAGCCATTTTTTTTATTTAAAGATGAGAAGGAGAAAACGCATCAAGGCCTAGTTCCCCTACACCTTGGTGAGTTGATTTTCCCTAGAGTTTGTATGGTAAAGTCTTGCCACAACAACACGTTACCTGTAAAATCTCTTGTCTTAGTTTTATGCAATATTTTGAGCTAGCCGTTTTCCATTGAGCTAAGGAAGGAGGAGAGAGCACTAAGGCCTAGTTCCCCTACACCAAAGTGAGCCTCTCTTCCCTGGGGTTTTTATCCTTGAGGCCTTTCCATAGCAACACCTCAAGGTATAACCCTCTTGTCCTTAGTCATATTATTATCATTTGATCCTTCAACTCTTTCATCCTCCTGTTAACTCCATATGCATAGGAACACACTGATCTCAGCCTTAGTGTAATCTCAAAACAACTTCAAATACCTTTGAACAAACCCTAACTATTCTAACCCTAGCCTAAGAATAACCCTACTAACCTACTACTGTCGTCTTCTTTTGATATAAACACCATTGTGCAGCTATCGTTTTACTTTTGAGAAATTCAATGGTTATTTAAGGCATCATCTAAATAAAGTGTTAATTGTTACATTGAATGCCAAGTTTATTTAGCACTTATTGAAGAAGTGATATTGTACATCGTTGTTGTTATATAAACATTGACTTCATCAATATTCATTTCTCAATTGCTTATGTTATCATATAGTCATTGAACATATGAAGTACTAACCAAGAGAGTAAGCTTGCATATACATTTCTTGTTACTATGTATCAGGCAGGTAAATTCTCTTTTGGTTATACTTCTCTTTATTCGTTGTTTAGTTGGACTATCTGCTTGGTGCTGACTTGTGAGGGGGGAATTTATCTCTTAGCCTTCAATCCTTTTCCTTCTCAAAACCCCAGGTCACCGGGGACGAATCTCTTGGGATTTACCTCCCTAAACAGAAAGAACCTTCCCATTAAGGTGACAGTGGGTGGGATTGGTTCAGTTACACCATTTTGAATACTCTTCATCCATTTACTATCCTAACTACAAACAACGTGATAACATTTTGGCACCATTGCCGGGGAACACTGAGTCAAAAATTCCTCAATACGACACTTTTTGGTAAGCCTTGCCTCTAGAGTCTTTACCTTACAAGCTTACCTGATGACTCCACTTAGGGTGTTTTCCCTTTCTTTGATGATTTCAAGAAAATTATCTGGCGACTCCACAAATGAGGACCGATAGTGGGCGTCAATACATACCGTCATCTACTACTATGGCCTCTACAAATCCTATCATCCTCGTGAATTCTCCCAAATGGTCTCATAAAGAACTCTTTGGCTCTTTGGACTTAGAAAACACCCAAGGGGGGTTATATGATCTACCCAATAAGGTCGACTCTTGGATACCTAAGTTTTCAAGAGAAAAGGGATCCTATGGCAACTCTCATTGGACCAAGGTTTGTAAAGGGTTTTCATTTCACCAATCCAGAAAAGAACACCCTGATGTCTTTACAAGGCTCTTTGTGAGCTCACTCACCAGAAGTGCCATGAAATGGATTAACAAAATCCCAAAAGGAAGCATCAAAACCCATGAAGATCTTGAACAGATCTTTAAGAAGAGTTGGTGTGAAAAGGAAAGCATGGATTCCCTTTAATCTCAACTCCTCGAAGCCTACAAATAGACAAACGAAGATGTTAGGGGATTCAATGATAGGTTCAATACTCTTCTTCACAAACTTGAGCCCGATTTCCTACCTAAGAGCATGATTCTCCAACGTTACCTTGATTATTTTGAAGGGATCTTACAAATCACCCTCAAGAATCGTTTCCTTGCAAACCTAGAAGAGGCTCAAGATGTTGCCTGCCAAATAGAAGAGAACCTCAAGTTTAGAAGCCTCACCCATCAGGTCAAATTTTTGAACAATGATGACATCTGGGAAAACATGGAAGGACCAGAGCATGACCTCTTGGAAACTACAGAATTGGAGGACAATGATCCCCAGAGGAAATGGAGCACATGTTTCTCAAACATGAGGGATGCCGTAAATTTTTCAAAGGAGCATGAACCATACGAGGGTCTAAGTATAGCTACTCATGAAAAACATAATTTTGAAGACTCCTTATTCATATTGACCACACCAAGTCAAATCCAATAAAGTCAAGATATGAATGAACCCATATTTGAGTACTTTGGCCAAACCAATAGGGACCCAGAAACGAGGTCTGAAGAGCCCCAGGTACATAATGGAACCAACTTAAGCACTAGTATGTTCTATATCTTGCAAAGGGTTAAAAGAATTCATGAAATGTTGGAAATTCCTTTTCCGACAAAGCAATACCCGAATGACCAATTATCGTTCAAAGGGACTTCCACACTATTACAAACTGGTCATTTTGAGCAAGATGAGAAAAGACCCTCTTTCTTGTTAACATATGATCTTGGACCTAGTGACTATAACTCGGTGGATCCATGCTTGTTTCAAGATTGGCCCACTCTTCCCTTAATAGAAGAGGATACAAATTGAGGTGATTATCTCGATGATACCTCTGACATCTCTGAATATTGGGATGATTATTGTCCTACACAAGGAGATGGCTATTGAGTAAAGAAAGGAGTTGGTTTTGTTAAATGGGAAGAAAATGTTTTTAGGGGAATTGAAGTCCATGACCAAATAAAAAACATATGCCATGTTATAGAAGGCCCCCAACTCTGCCTCAACATCACTCCTGAGGAACACCGAGAAGAAATGAAACAGGCAGCAAGGTTGGCTAGAATGGCAATAATAAACAACCTAGACTAGGAATCAAAAGAGAAGTTGAAAAAACAAGAGTTATAGGTGTATAGAAGAAATAATTTGAGCCAACCCTCCTCTACTGTTCCTTTGGTAACCCAATCAAAAACCCCACCTTTGGATATACTTCTTCATAAAACATCCAAGGCTGAAAGGGTTAACTTGAACTTTGAATTTTAAGGGGCACTATCTAAGATGCATGTAACCATTCCTCTGAAAGAAGTCATTAAAGTGCCATCTGTCAAAGAACGGTTTGACAATTGTTTTCAAGGATCAAATGGACCCATGGACCCTCCTATCATGTTGCAAGCTGATCATTTCAGAGTCCAATATGGTGAACATCCTCCCTTCTTCATGACCTTAATAATGAACAACAAAAGCCTCAACAACTACATGTTGGATACAGGGGTCGGTGCTAACATGATGTCCCTTAAGGTCATGCAACAATTAGGGTTGAAAGTCACATGACCTTACAGGAATGTGTGTGGATTTGAATCTAAATCCATACCCACACATGGGGTGATTGAGAATGTTCAAGTTTTCCTTAAAGATTACCCCGAGAAGATCATCCACATGGACATAGTGGTCGTGGATGTCCTAGATGTATGGGGGATGTTGTTGTCTAGGAATTTTTCCTCTGAATTGGGGGGTACTCTTGAGATGGACCTCACTTATGTGAATATACCTTTGAAATATGGAACTATTTGTCATCTCCCAAATGTACCTATGATTACGACTCATGTGCATGAGCCGAGTGATTCCACCAAAGATGACAAAGCGAATGACGAAATCATACAAACTCTTCTTAAGTATTCTCCAAATGATATTCCTTTTGCAACATAAGAAGACTTTGATCAGATTCAATGGCCTAAGAAAGAGGAATACCAAGAACTCCTAGACAAGTTCAAAGACAAGGAAACTGGGACTATGAAAATACTAAAAAGGGAAAAAGATGATGTGAAGATTCTTCTGTCCCAGTAGGAAGTGTTTACAGTAGAATCCCACTCCCCTCCCTCTACACAATACACCAAGGTCATTCAAGGAACAACCAAATATAAGATTAGGAAGTACAAATAAGGGGATGTAGTGTGGATGTGGGATACCCAGAAGGGAGAACCAACCAATGTCAAAGGAAGCACTCAATCGTGGCTTGGACCTTTCAAATTTGGAAGAGAATTAGTTGATGAATCTTACTACTTGTCCACTTTGGAACGAAGAAGGCACCCATTACTGATCAACGTGCACCTCCTCAAACCTCACCAAGGTGGGGGAACCTAACTTCACAGGTAAGTGCAGGTAAGTAGGTAGGCATTTTTGCATTCATGTATTATACCATTTGCATTGCATGTTAGTCTGCTTTCATATTCACACCTATGATTGCGTTATTCCATTTTTGTTTTACATATACATATATGATGGGGTAGCATTACCACCCCAATTGGTTAGTAATATTTTATATTGAGATCAATCAAGTAAACAGGTTATGCCAGAGATGCTAAGGTTCTCATGCACTCTATGGTGATCACATGTCCCCGAGTTGGAGCCAGATGTTATCCCCCACTTTTAGGGATAACTAGGAGATCATGCCTCGAGGCCCACAAGTCCTAGACATGGAGTACCGAGAGCCAGGTCGACTTTGGCATGGCCCTGTAGGGCCCATATTTTATCATTTTTAGAGCCTATACTCTGTCAACAACAACATCATCCATCACCATCGACTTTTTCTTTCTTCAGAAATGGTTCTTTCTCCATGAGGTAATGAATTTGGTTATCATGGTATGTGTCACTTTGATCCTCAAAACCTTTGAATATGTGCATTTAATTCCTTTTGTTTCTAACGAATGCTTGGATCTTATACTTGCCCACTTGACCATGTCTGGGGGGAATGACATGATGCCCTAGTAATCCTGTGTCCATAGGTTTTGGTTTTCCACTGGGGGGATTTCTAAAAATCCATCGTCCGCTCTTGTCATAGAACCACTTTTTCATATTGCTTCCCATTCATCTATCCCATTACACTTGTCCGGGCACTCGGTTGACCTATTTTCAGGATTGCACCTTATCTCGTGGGAAGAAGGGGCTAAAGGCCCAGAAGGTAAAAGAAAGATGGAAAAAGATAAAAGCCTAAAAAAAACCTCAAGATGCTTAGCCCAGGGATCCCTGATAAACAAATAAAAGGCTTCTCAACAAGAAACAAGAGGGACCCGTAAAAAAAAATTAATAAAACAAGACCTAGTCAGGGGATAGGGGGTCTCATCACGAGCCAACCTATTAGGTCCATGGGTACCTAGAAGTATGACATTACCACCAGATGGTTACCATGCTAGGGCAGTGACTCTTGGCTGCATGGACAAGAGAAAGGGGGTCTCATCATGATCCAACCTTCTCATTTATGTGAAAGTACTTGTGGGTAATGCTACCACCACTAGTCACCACACCAGGGCAGTGTCCCATAAATAGATCCTTGAAGAAAAATAAATAAGAATAAAGAATAAAAGGCATGAATTGGGCTTGGAAAAACTTGCATGCAGGACAGGTGCAGCTCGCCTTCTACAAAGGAACCCACAGGTAAAACTTTTCATTCCCTTTCTCTTACTGCACCCATTTTCTTGGACATCCCTTATCCACATCACCCACTTACATGGCTCAAATGAAGTCTCTTCCAGAAAATTTCCTCTTCCAGTGGACACTAGCCCAATATGACACCCTGTCACTTTCCCCAAATATGTATTGCAGGCTTGTATAATGTCTTCAAGCTTTTAACTGGGTAATAGGGGTTTTATGCACATGTTTAATAATATTGATGATGAGATGTGATTGACATTTCTATTATCCCTGTGACTTATGAGCGCATGGAGGGCATAGCTGTTGATGTGCAAGATCATGTTGGACCAGTACACATGGGGAGATGATCAGTTCGGACCTCCATGGGGCTGAAGATCCCACCAAATGGATGATGAGACCCTAACAAGGGGCAGAGACATGACATAGGGGTTTTCATAGGAGAGAAGGAGGATGTCTTGCAGAGGCACCCTGATAGAGCTTGACCTAGGGGGATTGTGCCCTTTTCAGTTGAACGCTGGCCTTGGAGGGCCTAGGGCATCACCCTTCATGACCATGACGTCACCTAGTAGCATGGATGTTTTGGGAGACAATTGGGGCAGTTTTGACACGTGTGACAGGTTGGAGAAGCCCAAGGAGGGCTAACATCTTGCTCCAGGATGCTGCATTTTCCCTAGAAGGGGATAACATCACCCTAAAAGGGGCATGGCACCTCTCTTTAGCTTGATTAGGTTTTAATTTTAAGCATTTATTGTAAAACAATATGATTTTTAGTATTTTGGTCTTGTCGGCCTTTTTATGACCTAAAAGTGAAATTAGGTCATGGTACTGTATAAATTGAGGATTTTTACCCTCATTTTTTCATGATCCCTCACTCACTCATTACTGAGGTCTGATATTTGCGCTACACTTGGTGTTCTTGGCTGAAATTGTGAGGCACACTTGTTGAAGGAAGACTATTTTGGACTTATATTGGCTTTTTTGGCATTTATCTTGGTGGAAGGTGTTACAAATAGGGTTTGATACTTGATTTCTTGGTTAAATGTAAGTAAATTTATGCAAACTTCTTAATTTAATGGTTGTAGTATTTCTTTTTTTCATTTATGGTTATAATTTGCTGAATAAACCCTAGGTGACAAGCACACATAGAAGGTCCTTCTCTCATGTCCCCATCAAGGGTTTAGCCATTTTATTTGCTGAAATGAGATAGAGCCTTGCCTTAGCAACACTCTACTCTTTCTAGACCTTCTAGAAAAGGATTGAGCCTTGCCATAACAACACTCAAATCTATCTACTCCCTTGCTAGCCATTTTTTTTTATTTAAAGATGAGAAGGAGAAAACATATCAAGTCCTAGTTCCCCTACACCTTGGTGAGCTGATTTTCCTTAGGGTTTTCCTGGTAAATCCTTGCCACAACAACACGTTACCTGCAAAACCTATTGTCTTAGTTTTATGCAATATTTTGAGCTAGTCGTTTGCCATTGAGCTAAGGAATGAGGAGAGAGCACTAAGGCCTAGTTCCCCTACACCAAAGTGATCCTCTCTCCCCTAGGTTTTTTATCCTTGAGGCCTTTCCATAGCAACACCTCAAGGTCTAACCCTCTTGTCCTTAGTCATATTATTATCATTTGATCCTCCAGCTCTTGCGTCCTCCTATTGACTCCATATTCCCTAGGAACACACTGATCTCAGCCTTAGTGTAATCTCAAAACAACTTCAAATACCTTTGAACAAACCCTAACTATTCTAACCCTATCCTAAGACTAACCCTACTGTTGTCGTCATCTTTTTCTATAAGCACCATTGTGCAACTATCGTTTTACTTTTGAGAAATTCAATGGTAATTTAAGGCATCATTTAAATAAAGTGTTAATTGTTACATTGAATGGCAAGTTTCTTTAGTACTTATTGAAGAAGTGATATTGTACATCGTTGTTGTTATATAAACATTGATTTTGTCAATATTCATTGCTCAATTTCTTATGTTATCAAATAGTCATTGAACATATGAAGTACTAACCACACGAGTAAGCTTGCATATATGTTTCTTGTTGTTTTGTATCAGGTAGGTACATTCTCTTTTGGTTATACTTATCTTTATTGGTTGTTTAGCCAGACTATCTTCTTGGTGGTGACTTGTGAGGGGGGAAGTTATCTCTTAACCTTCAATCCTTTTCCTTCTCAAAACCCTAGGTCACCGAGGACGTCTCCCTTGGGCTTTACCTCCCTAAACAGAAAGAACCTTCCCATCAAGGTGATAGTGGGTGGGATTGGTTCAGTTACTCCAGTTTGAATACTCTTCATCCATTTACTATCCTAACTAAAAACTGCGCGATAACAGGTCACTCCTTAGAACTCTTGACTTTGCATGTCATTAATACCCTCATTTTGTATTAGAATCACATGATATTGTAGTCCTATTATGCACCCTAGCGCTACTTTCATCATTGGTAGGTAACCTTGAACCCAACAGTGGACATTTCATCATTGGTCGTTGACTGGGTGGTTTCCCTTGTGTTCGATGGCAAGATATCTATTCACACATTGGGATTTGTGTAGTGTCTTGCATGCCATTATCCTTATTGGTGGTTTCCTCGCCTTTGTCAGCAATTTTCATCATTGGATGTTATTCAGAGGGTCTTTTTTGTGTACCACTTGCACTTGGCACACGCGAAAGACGCACAGGGTCATTGGTTCATGAACATGTTCTTCATTGGATTTCCACCAAATCATGAAGCTCCTGCTTTATACCTCGTGTTGACTGATGAGAGATTCCTTAATTGTCTCCTTTCAGCCGGTCTCCTTCCATGGAATTCAACTCATTTATTCTGGAAATGAGACCTAGAGTCTTATGAGTACCTTGAGGCTTGCAGTCATTAGTGGTAGGCTCTCTCGCCACCGATAGTTGGGAATACATCAATGTCTCCTTATTGATGGATTCTTCAGGTGTTCGACATTGGCTCCTTTATTCACACTTATAAGAATGTACTCGGTGCCTTGATACCTACTTTCATTAACGATAGGTTTTCTTGTGTTTGTTAATGGTATACATCAATGACTGGTAATCAAACAATGTCTCATTGTGTTCGACCTCAACTCCTTTATTCACCTGACGTAGACTTTCACCCTTGGCGGATTGTGTAGAAGAATTGAATACATTACTATGTGGCCACGACTTTCCTGAGCTGTTGCTTCCTTTTCATTGGACCAATACCTATATGACTTCAGTGATTATGGGAGATCAGATTGTACTCCATTGTATACAAATATCTTCAAATTGGTTTTGAGACTGGTTCTACTGGGCCTTGTTCATGACTATGCCAACTTTTGGCATGTAACTGCATTTGTATTTTCGTATTCATGGCCACAGACACATTTTTGGTATATTTTCACATGGATCTGTAGTGTAATTCTATTGGCAGCCATGTATGCAAAGTCAATGCATAATGTAATGAGAAACTAGTTCTTCGAGCTAGTTCCCCCATCACTCCACTAATGGGTTGCTTATAATGTATTTCAGCCATCGCAGATACTCCTCTGAACTCACACATTAGGGGCATCTGTTATAGCAATATTTTCCTCACCCTATGCAATATTGCCCAGAAGGCCTTTTTCCATTTCCCCATGCAGACTTATCATCCCTGTTTGTAAAATCCAAATCCAAAAAAAAATATTTTTCCACATGTACACATCTTGCACACTATAAAGCATGCGTATACACAGGATGCTCCACTACAACCCACATACATCGGTATTTGTGCCAGAAAATGAAATTTAATGTCTGGTTTCCATGTCACGACAGGACATCTATGATCCTTGGCCTTCCATATACTGTAAACATTCCGACTCAGCCCTTCAGTTCTATTTTGAAGGCTATAAATGGGCCAATTACGAGCTATGGAAAGAGGAGAAAGAATTCAAGTTTGAGAGAAAAGTTACTCTGGAGGAATTATTTACTTCATATTGAGTCTGCATCCCTTTTTCCTTTAATTCTGAACATAGTGTTCATCCCCCAATCTCTTCCCTTAATGATTGAGAATCTCATTGTTTCTCTGTTATGAGCTTTGCCTTTGGTGGATGATTGAAGTGGTGGAGGCCCAGCTGGAAGGAACTTAGTTTCTCAGTTCCAAACTATGTCGACACGTAAGTCTGTAACATTTTAACTTATCTTGATCATATATGAATAGAAATACTCTTTTCTCGCCCAATTGATATCTTGCAAATAGTTGAATTGTTATTCCATGGGCATATTTGTCATGTTTATTAATGGATTATGATATTGGATGTGATAACATTATATAATATCATCATATGCTGTCTTTTCTTGGTTGTTGAGGACTAGTTGCAGGTATATCACTTTGGGTCAAGTGCTCAATGGTGGAATTCATCGAATGTCTGGACGAGGTAGGATTTTATCTTGTCTTGCTAGCATATTTTTTTTCATAGCATACTTGGGAAGAGAGTTGATTTATGAAGTCATTTCCATCTGTTGTGGTTCACCCTATCCATAGAGATATTTGCCTCATAAAAGTCATCACATATCTTCTTAGAGACAAGCTACCACCATTCTAGTGAGTTCTTTCACTCTGTATTTTTGTAGTTTCTGTACATTCCGTTCATTAATAAAAATTGTACATTATCGTATCTCTGTGTTTATTGCAATATCTTTGTATATTTCCTTGTTATATATCTTCCTTCATTTCGTTCTCAAAATAATATGAATCGGTGGTATCAGAGCGGGTTGCTCCTTGTCGTTTCTTAGTGCATGTCCATGACGAGGTTAGAGTATAGAGAGTTGGGTCTTGAGCTATTTTCTCTTGAAGACAACCAATCTCGCCATCCAAACTAATTTCCCATGGCGGAGGAAAATAGATATGCGGGAGCATACTATTCTATTTAATTGTTGCTAAAGGAAGCCCTCATGTGACAAAGGGATGAAATGATGGACAATTTTTCCCAAATGCTTCAATGACTACTGACAACAACATATGTGTCTTCATCAAGAAACCACTTTGGAAGTGTCTCCCATTTCAAGGTACACGTTATTTTTGATATTCCTGTGTTTGAAGGTCAGATTGATGTGAATGTTTGGAAAAGTGGTTAAATTTGCTAGAAGGTTATTTCTCTGTCCACAATTTTTCTGATCGATAAAAGATCAACTTTGCACTCCTTAAGGTTGTCCCCCATGTCAAATATTGGTGGGAAACTTACTGTGATCAAAACTCCATAAAGGAGTCTGGAATGTTTGAGGCCGAACCCACTTGGGATATTTTTGTGCATGTCATCAAGGAACAATATTACCCCGTTGGAAACTATGATGACCAGTACATGATATGGACTAGACTTCGTCAAGAGAGGGGCCAAAAAGTGTCAGATTTCACAAATACCTTCCATACCTTCCGTACTAAGTTGGGTATCAAAGACTCAAAGTGGCATATGGTTCTAAAATACTGTGGGGATCTACATAGGTACATCCAAATAAAAATGGATTTTCTATACATCTCATCATTGGGAGTCGCTTATTGATACGTTGTCAAAATTGAATAGAAATTTAAGCAACAGAACAAGGGGGAGTTCAAGTTTGAAAATTTGTAACAACTGAAGTATGGTAAAGGAAACCCTAACTTAGAGAACAGAAAACCTCAAGAAAACCAGTCCAAGCCATAGGAAAATGAGGGCACCGAGAAGATGAAGAAGGACACTAGAAAATGGTGCAAATTCCATAAAAACGCTTGGCACAACACCGATGAATGTCGCTCAAAACAATCATTGGTTTCTCATCTAAAAGAAAAAGAGTTGAACCCTAACTCAGAATATGATTCAGAAAATAATAAAATGAGACAAATCATTGATGCATAATCCATTTCTATTGTCGCAACCACAAAAATCCAACCAAAAGAACTAGAGGATGTTGAGGAGGGGGAGTTCCTCTTCCATTCATAGATTTGGTTGCAGGGGACCCTGCTGCATTTTATTGTTGATAGAGGAAGTCAGAAGAACCTCATCTCAGTAGAGGTTTTCAAGCAGTTGGGATTGTCAATAACACCACACCCGCAACCATACAATATCGAGTGGCTTCACTAGGTTCAAGATCTTCACATTAGCCAACAATACCTCGATTCCTATGAAATCAAGCCCTTCAAGCATGAGGTACTGTGTGATGCTTCCCAACTGGAAATTTGTGATGTTTCCAAAATTGAAGTTTGTGATGTTATTTTAGGCCAACCACATATGTGGAAGCGTCATGTTGTTTACAAGTCTCAATGTCGTAGTGTCATTGTTACTCTAGGGGATCAAATCTATAGGGTACCAAAGGTAGTTCCAACTATTGTCCCCCAAAACAGTGTTGCAAATTAGTCTCTCATACAAAAACGTTTAGCTTCTTAACGATTTGGTCAAAAGGAAAATAAAAGGACACACAACCACTGTAGCCTCGACACAAGACCTTTTTATCCAACAATAGAAGATTGACATGATTATAAGAGCACAAAGATATTCTTATTGCACCTATGAGGGTGCCTCTAGATTGCCCAATCAAGAAAATTCATAACAGATCCCTTCATACTCTTCATGTTGCATTTTCAAAGAAATAGTCCTCCCACACTCAGGAAGATCATGCAACTAAATTGGTTGAATGGATCCAACCCCTCTAGCAATAGGTTCATGACAACCTTCAACAAGCTAAGCAAGCCAGCTTCTTCAACAAGGAAAACAACTCACCAAGGTTCAAATTCAACAAAAGCTTCCCCAGGAACATGATGCAATGGATACCATTGCTTCCTAAGGAGGGAGGAATGATCTAGGTGGATATTGGTGGCCACCCAACTATTCCACTAGCTTGAAATTGTTAGGGACCTAACCTCCCTAACCCCTCACATAGGTATAATAATATATTTTCCATGTAATAAATGCCAATATTAATAAGGCCTAATAATAAGGAAGAATAAGTCAAATGTAATAATACCTAATAAAATATTTCACTTCTAGAATATCTTCCTCTAGAATGTTCTTTTGGGTAGATATATCTAGTATAAATAGGAGTTGAGGGCATGAGAAGTTTGTGTCTTGAGAATTATTGTAATAGAGCATTGCTCTGCTGGAGTTTGCCCCCTCGAAGATGTTATCACATATATTTGTCAAGGGGAGAAGGTTGTCCAAGTTCACGGTCTGCACAAGAAGTGCCAAAGCGCATCGTTTAGAGTAGTCCATTCCGAGCTAGAAATTCAAGCTAACAGGTGAGATCAAATTCAATGGCAGAGATCCATCAGGCGAATCGATCGACGACGTGCATTATTTTGGAATGTTAAAAGTGCGTGAGGTATAGCACCATAGCAAAAGGTCTGAACTCCCGAAACCCGAAATCAACAGGAGCCGTTCGATTCAGTGGGGCACGTGGCAGTAGATAAGAAAATTCAGGGTTTCACGAATCAAAGTTTCGTTGGGAGAAATGCACAAGTTTCGTGCAGAGAGAACACCCGAAACGCAAAATCATGAAGCGCTTGAAGAGTGGGCCCAGGGTCACGGCCTGAGGGAATATGGAAGATGGGTCTAGGAGGAAAGGTGGGCGCCAACAACATAGATCCGGCCAAGGGGGAGTTCCAAGGAAGAAATCACGGTCATCAGATGCATAGCAGATCAGACCGTCGATATGAGAGAGTCCTTTTCACAATATCGGGTATCAGGAGTTTGTAGTCATGTGATGTGAAAATCCCTGAAACACAAAATTGTGAAACGCCCAGGAGTTGGGCCCATGCTCATGGCCTGAGGTCTCATGCAGGAAAATGCGGGGCTCACGTAAGTTGCGCCAAAAGATGAAGGCACTTATATTGATCACACAAGAATATTTGCGTGGCCTCGAGACGTCGGGATTGACTCGAAGAAGTCACGGGCTCCGCCTGGAGCATTCATGGGTGTCGGGCCTCTTCCCGATCTTGTTGAAGATAGTTGTTAATGAAAGTGGGGGAGGTGGTTGAAACCTTGCCTCACCCCATAAATGGAAAGCATGGAGGAGACGGCCATGGAAAATAGAGTTGTTAGCCCGTGGTACCCCTATGGGCAGTTTTTCCTACAAAGCCCATACTGATCTGAGCTTGCGTATGACAGAAGAATGCATGTGCATACTGACAGAAGAAGGTGCATATGCCAAGCCTTGAATGCACCGTCATGGAATCTTGATCACGCCTCTACTGTTGTTTACAAAATATTTGAGTATATGTATGGAGTTCTGTCATTTTGTGAGGGTCGATGGTTGATTTAGGCTCCCTTATTGTAATATTTTGATGAAGAACACTGGTTCTCTGGTTATGTAACTTGATTTGAGACTTCTTGATTAATCTAAGTCATCTTTCTTCTTCCATATTATTTTCCTTTGATACTGAGAGAGTTCATGATTGACTGATTCACATGGATTGTTGTAACTGTATTATGATGAATGTTTGATTATAGTGTTGTTATAATGTATTTCAGTTTCCTTGAAAATTTGAATTCAAGAGGATCTTGTGTTTGATTTTTTTCCTCCTTAGGCTGCTAGAAGACCTGATGTCCATAGCATACCTTTACACTTTCTCACCAAATTATTCCTCCTATTCACCTTTACTCCAACTTACAGACTGAAGTTGATACAAGACCTCAATTGCTTGTGCATGCCGGCCTAGATTTTCTGAGTTAGAATGTTATTATCTTGAGTCTTATCCATTTGACCCCCTTAAAACTCATTTACATTTATTGTATAAATTGATGGGTACTGGGCTTATCCTCATTACAGTCTGAGGGTGATTCCTAGTGCTAACATAAATTGCGTCGTTGCCAGGGACGGATTTGAGCAGATTGAAGAGCTCCTTGGGAAGAATGACATAGATCCAACTCTTGATGGTAGACAAGAGAGGGATACAAAAATTGACTGTAATCATCTACTTGGTGACTCCACATTAGAGACTCCGTGGGGGAGGTTCCTATTGACAAAAATATGAAGGGAATGACTAGGTATCATCTTATGAGCTTTCTTCGTGAACTTCTGTTGTTCTTTATCAACTCATTTTAGTTTTTCCCTTCACATATTAAGAGGATCATATTTTGATTTGTTTATTCGGTTGATCACCAACCTTCCTTTATATATCCATCCTTGGAAGAAGAAGACTTGGTTTCTGCCTGTGTTGTAGATGCTAATATTATATCCTCAAATCAACCAACTCATAAAGATGAGCTTCATATTGGAACTCCTCCTGAACTCAATCACCCTTATAGCCCTGGGAAGGTTGAAACTGATCCACAGACTCCTCAAATATCATCACATCCTGTTGTTACTATTGAGCCTTGCCATCAGTGTGTTAAGCCTCATATTCAACCCACTAGTTTTCAAACTAGAATCAAAGACAAGTTGTTTAAACATTTAAATCTTACATATCATCTTCATCCTTATCCTCTTGATTTCTTTAAGTACTTTCCTCATTTTTCTGGACAAGATCATGTTACAACTGAGAGGCATGTGGAGGCTTTCGATAATTTTAATGATCAGTTTGAGATAGTTTATGAGGATGTTACCATGAGGTTGTTTTCCAAATCCTTGTTAGGAGATGTTTCTATATGGTTTAAGGGTTTGGGGGTTGACTCCATTGGTTCTTGAGTTGAGATATACAATTCTTTTTTAAAGTGGTGGGGTGAGAACAAGTCCCTTTATCAGTACTGGGATGATTTTAATGCCTTGAGGAGAGGGGAAGAGGAAGCCTTGGTTGCCTTCAATAGGAGGTTTTACAGTGTTTATCATAGTATGCATGTAGAGATCAGACCCATAGAGAATGCTACCATGGTGTACTATGTCATGGATCAACATTCAGAGCTTGTCCTTCTCCTGAGTGAAAGGAAATTTGCATCTTTATCACAATTATTCATGGATGCTGAGGAAGTAGAGGAGAACCTCCAAGCTTGTGGCAGTATTCAAAGTCAGTATCATCTCAACTCTGAACATAAGGCAGTTTTTACCTGTTGTCCCTATGAAGAAAAAATTGTGGACAATTTTGTCTTCGACGTAGGTATCCATGAGCAGCCCTGTCTTGATGAAAATAATGTGTATGAACTACTAGAAGCAACAGTGACTACTATTCCTAAAATTGATATTTTTAACAGTTATATTCTTGATGAAATTATTGTTTTAAAGGTTGATCATAGACATGAAAGGAAACCCATTTTTGATGGATATTCTAGTGATGATGAGCGGAAATCGTATCTTATATTTGATCATTATGAAGATAGTAAGGATGATGTAGAAGTTGGCCTTGTCACATAATACATAACCCAAGAGTTTGACCAAGAGAAACCCTTAGTTGAGGCATGTGGAGAGATCATTTATACATAGCCATAAGTAAATCAACAGTCATTAGTGGATCAACAACCTCCTACGTCCATCCTTCTTCCACTTGTACCTACAATTCACAACAAGCATCTTTTTGACCCACAGATGCCTATGGCTGTCATTCAATCAAGTGTGTAGTAGAGGTCATCAAGCCAACTATCAATAACTTTGAAATAATGAAGGTAACCTTTCATAAGTTAATCATGCGCTGCCTTCAGTTTCATGACCCTATCAATGAGTACATAAAGTTACACTTTTCAAATGCTCTAGAGCATGCAAGATTGATCTTTGTATCAGCATTTGAAGGTAATATGGGTGATCATAAGAATGAAATTAGTCAGTTGTCATGCTTTCCTTGTCTTTTATGGATCATTTGCAGTGAAATGGAGGATTCAAATATCAAACAGTTTGAATGGATATGGTGGAAGTTTGATTTCACCAATCATTTTGTAAAATTCAGTTAAATTAGGTTTTGTACATAAATAAGCTCCCTCACGAGTAGGTGTGCTTGCTTTAATTTTTAGAATAGTGTATGTGTCGACCTATTTTTTTCGGTATGATGTTTCAGAGAATGACTCCATAACCCAAAGCAAAGGAACTGGAGTTGTGTGTTCTTGGCAGCTCGCAGGGAGCATGACATCCCCCGTGGAGCCAAATGTTATCACATATAGTTGTCAAAGGAAACAGGTTGTCCAAGTTTGTGGTCTGCATAAGAAGCGTCAAAGAACAATGTTCAGAGTAGTCCATTTTGGGATAGAAATTCAATCTAACAGGTGAGATCAACTTCAACGATGAAGATCCATCAGGTGAATCGATCAACGACATGCATTCTTTCAGAAGGTTAAAAGTGCGTGAGGTATAGCGCCATAGAAAAAGGTCTGAACTCCCGAAACCCGAAATCAGCAGGAGTTGTCCAATTTAGCGGGGCATGTGGCAACATATAAGTGAATTCAGGGTTTCGCAAATTGAAATTTCGTTGGGAGAAATGCACAAGTTTCGCGCAACGTGAACTCCCAAAATGCGAAATCGCGAAGCACTTGAAGAGTGGGCCCAGGGTCATGGCCCGAGGACATATGGAAGGCGGGTCCAGGACGAAAGGTGGGAACCCACGGCGTAGAGCCGACCAAGGTGGAGTTCCGAGGAAGAAATCATGGCCATCGGATGCATAGTAGATCAGACTATCGATCTGAGAGAGGCCTTCTCATAATATCGGGTATCGAGAGATTGTAGTCATGTGATGTGAAAAACCTCGAAATGAAAAATTGCGAAACACCAAGGAGTTGGGCCCATGGTCATGGCCCGAGGTTGCATGCAGGAAAATGCGAGGCTCACGTAAGCTATGCCAAAGGATGAAGGTGCTCGTGTCGGTCACAGAAGAAGATATTCGTGGCCTCGAGACGCCGGGATTGACTTGAAGAAGTCATGGGCTCCGCCTGGAGCATTCATGAGTGTCAGGCCTCTTCCTGATCTTGTTGAAGATAGTTGTTAATGAAAGTGGGGGAGGTGGTTGAAACCTCACCTCACCCCATAAATGGAAAGCATGGAGGAGTCGACCGTGTAAAACAGAGATGTAAGCCTATGGAACCCCTACGGGCAGTTTTTCCTGCAAAGCCCATACTAATCTGATCTTGTGTATGACAGAAGAATGCATGTGCAGACTGACATAAGAAGATGTAGATGCCAAGCCTTGAATGTAGCGCCATGGAAACTCAAGAACGCCTCTGCTGTTATTTACAAAATTTTTGAGTATATGTATGGTGTTTTGTCATTTTGTGCGGGTCAATGGTTGAGCTAGGCTCCCTTATTGTAATATTTTGATGAAGAACATTGGTTCTCTGGTTATGTAACTTGATTTGAGACTTCTTGATTAATCTAAGTTAGCTTTCTTCTTCCATCTTATTTTCCTCTGATACTGAGAGAGTTCATGATTGACTGATTCACATGGATTGTTGTAACTGTATTATGATGAATGTTTGATTATAGTGTTGTTATAATGTCTTTCAGTTTCCTTGAAAATTTGAATTCAAGAGTATCTTGTGTTTGAGTCTTTTCCTCCTTAGGCTGTTGGAATACCTGATTTCCATAGCAGACCTCTACACTTTCTCACCAAATTCTTCCTAATATTCACCTTTACTCCAACTTACAGACTGAAGTTTATACAAGACCTCAATTACTTGTGCATGCCAACCCAAATTTTCTGAGTTAGAACGTTATTATCTCGATTCTTATCCATTTGACCCCCTTAAAACTCATTTACATTTACTGTATAAACTGATGGGTACTGGGCTTATCCTCATTACAGTCTGAGGGTGATTCCTATTGCTAACAAAAGAGGCAAGAAAAAATTGTTTCCTATTAATAAAGTAGTTACTATGGTGTTGTGGTTTCATCTATTGTGTTGTTCTGCTATTATTCTCTGCAATATTTCTGTTTTTGGGTATTATAATAGATCTGGTGCCTTACAAGTAGTATCAGAGCACTTTCCTTGGCAAAAAATTGTGGGTTAATTTTTTCCAGGGTAGATACGTATTATGACATCTTAAATCTATAGAGATATGTCATTGACCGCATAAATCCATGATTAGGGAAGCATACATGCAATAACTACAAGTGGTACTTAAGTGCACATTGTTGGCCACCCTTGTAACCCCTGTTGGTACCCCTTCGAGTGGTAGTGCATCAGACAACACATGTATACAGATCGAACTAGATATCCTGAATCCCTCTGTAGATAAACCAATTGACCACCTGAATGCTATAGTGACACCGAGAACAACACTCGAGAATATACTCTCTAGTACCTGGGCAGTAGGGTAGTATGGCTAAGGGCATGGTCTAGCCTCCCTAGTTGGTTCCCTGATATATTGGGTTGATTACTACTATTGGACCCCACACATATATTAGAGATATATAGAACAAGGAAAACCATTGTCTGTAGAACCATTAATACCCTAACCTTTGGGAAGAAAACATAAAAAAAATAGACAAGATCTATTGTTGTGCAATTGTGCCTCCTGCATTATGGTTGCAAAATTCCTACACATTCTTCATGTTAAACATTTGTCCATTTTGTCACTACAGTATTATTCATATTTGAGACCTATCCCATTGGATTCCTCTCTTCACCCTGATCACATTCATACCTATCAGTTTTCATCATTTGTTTCCATGGGCTCGACCCCTTCCTAACACCCCTATTTGGAATTTGTCTATTGGCACAGGGGAAAACCTAGGGTTCAATGCTTCAAAAATGTACCAACAAAACCCTAACTACCATCCCTTTCAGCAACAGCTGTGAAGCAGATGAAGTCTCACCCGAGGTAGAGGCAGGGGGGTTGAAGGACATAGGTGTCTACAACCAAGTTGGGACACATATCTATGATTACAACACTTAGCAGAGCACTTAGACAACAATATGAATTAGTTCATGAGTCTCATTCACACCACATATTAAACCCTTATTACAGAACAATGAAGTAACAATAAATATCAAGCACTTTTAATCACTTAACACATAACATTAGCTCAGATAAAACATTCATTTATCTTTAATACCATTAAGCACTAAGAAATAACATCAAATGCATTCATCATACATTATAACAATGACACCAAGCAGATAAACAACATAAGTCACATCACACAAAGCACATCAAAACATAGGATATACATGGTTCACCCCAGTGTGGGGCTACGTCCATCAACTTCTTCTTCTTCTTTATTAGTCTTCGATCTTGTTACATTCACTTTCTCTTGTGAACAAATCCATAGAGCCAAACTCCGCAGAGGACATGAGATCTTCACGTTGCGCACCAGATCCTCCTTCCCAAAATCAGGTCAAGGCATAGAGCCAACTCCTTAATAGCACATAGCCTTACTTTACATAGTCGGTTTGCACAAAGCAACTTACAACCTCTTGTGCTAGGCCAACATTAACACTTACAACATGTTGTGCACATAGCCAACTAGGCTTCTTACATCGCTTAGCTACTTATTCATACATTGAAAAATAGGCCTAATCATGGGTAAACCCATGGGACAACATCCCATAACCCATTACATAAACCCTAGTAAACCCTTTTTTGGGTCCACAAGCCTACAAAATAAGTGAGATCCCGCGATATCAGCTCTGTCTGGGAGCTCCATCTTCGACCAGCTTATTGAAGTCCCAAAAGTGGTCAAACACGACCAATGTTTCCTCACAACTTGGTCAAGGTCCAACAGGCCCCTAACACTCATCTATGACTCATCCTGAGTCACTAAGATCTAGGCAACACTGCATCAAAGGCCTCGAGATTAGCTTGAGATGCCTCGACTGGATTCTTCACCAGAGCTTCCTGCTCGATGAAATCCTAAATCATTTTCTCTGTAACAGGCCCTTCCAGGTGTTGTTCCACTGTCGTAAACACTTGGTCTAGCTGCGATCCTTGTCCTTCAATATCTTCAAAAATCGTGCAGGCTTCATCCTGCACCGGTTGTAGTCTCTATGTAACTTCCATGACTCTGCTCTGGTTGGTAGTAATCTGCTACTAGACTGAACATTGCTCTTGTTATCTCTTCATTCGCTCAACCGCAGTGAGTAGCTTCATCTGTGCCTGCACGTTGGATTACTACTGTTGTGCCTCCTACAACTGTGATTTCGGTTTCCTCAGATCTGGGTCTTCTGTGAGGCATTCATAAGTTTGTGCACTTTGATCACTCAACTGCTTACATTCTAAGGCAAGGGTCCTGATCCTTCCAACTGCGCTCTTGGCGACTTCCTCCCTTTGATCATGAAATTCTTGCGGAGTGTTTGGCACTGCTTGGATCTCTAAATCTGTTATCCTTGCTTGAAGCTGTTGAATGGCCTCAGTGAGCTTCCCCACTTGAATCTCGGCTGACTCTTGTTCCTCCTGTTCCAAGCCCGACACAAAGAGAAGTGCTTTAGTCATTGCCTCTTTGACCGCAGTCTGATTTGCAAGCAACTGGTCTTTTTCTTTTTGTATCTTTATTTTTTCCTCCTTGAACATTGCCCGAATTTCATCTTTCTCCTTCTTGTAGGTGGTTACGCAATAATGCACAACTCGTAGTTTCTCTAAGACCTCCTCCTTTTCTTGCTTCAATTCTTCTGTATCATGTTCCTTTTCTTCTTGGAATCACTGAAGTCGAGCCTCTGTTGCATCTACTAGTCTTCATAATTGGGCAGGCTCATCCCCCAATTGTGTAATCTTCGACGAAGAAAGCACAGTAGGTATCGCGCGGCTCGAATGGATGGCTTGTTGTATCTCCTTCAACTCCTTTTCGATTCTTTCATACAACATTTCCTGCTTTGCTCCGTATTGTTGCAAGATATCCTCTGAATCATCCTCCATGACTGTGATTATTAGATCGACATCATCCTCTGTGAGCATGGCCTTCATCTTGGGCTTACTAGCGCATGTCTTCTTTCTTGGCGAAGGTTTCTCTGGAGAAGCCTTCCTTTTCTGTGAAGTCTGGGGATCTTGAGGCAATGTAGCTTCGCCTTCCTCTTACATGTCTTTGTCATCCCCTCCTTGTCCATTGCCTTGGTCTTCTCCTCCTCCTTCTGGCGAGCCAGATCCATATTCTGCAAAGGCGTTGTCCTCCTCATCAATTTATATATGCTAGACTTCTACCTTTTTCTTCTTTTTCTTCACGCTGCTCTGTCCGACATGCTCAACCTAGGTGACCAAGGGGCTTCCTATGATGTCCACGTCAGAGAGCTCTGTACCTTCAACTGGTACAAGGAACTTCACCAGCCATTCTTTGGTGATCCCCTCCATGTCTTCGTTGATTAGCTTATAATAGGACTGTAACTCCTCCTTACTCTCATCCCTACGTGTAGTTATAAAGATAAAGTGTTGATATGCGTGAAACTTCGTTAGCCATCTGTACTGGTGTAATGTGTTCAATGTCATGCATGGAAATGCCTCAATAGCATGCTTTAGTTGCTGTTAGTAGGCATGGAACACAATGTTCAACTACCACTGCTTCAACATGTCACTCATATACCACAAGCTAGAGAACCTTGCAGACAAGGGCTCTGATGGTTCAACTTCTGGAAATGTCGCTCCTTTCAACATCTTCCAAGTGACAAATGTGATCAATACAAGTAACCAACTAAAATAGAATTCATACCCCTGATCTTGTGCTTCGAGACAGTCTTTATCAAGCTCGTTGACAAGCTAACTCACCCAATTCATTTGCATCCCATCCATGCACTTCCCAACGAGGTCCACTACGAACCCAGTGACCTGTGTTGGACGGTTCTTTCTGATGAGCTTGCTAGCTATAAGTTGGCAAGCGAGGCACACTGTGCCATCCTGGATAGATGCTACGCTTTCCCTTTTCTACATCACCATAATCCTCCTTTATGTGATGTGCCAGGGACCGATATGAAGTCTTACCTAGGTAGAATTGCTGAGGGTCCGGTCCCTACATGCTCAATCCTGTAATCAAGTGGATCAACATCATATCCACAGTAATGCACTTGTCAAGCCACAAATATCCTCCATGATAGCACCAAAGAAGGAGTTTAACGCAAGTGTTAACCTCCTGATGTCAGCCAAAGTGAGGAATCTTCATTACATTTAGTATCATGGACTGCTACAAATCCTTAATCCATGGCTGAGAGACTATGTGTGGATTCTTCCCAGTAGTCTTCATCAAATACCTATGGGGCACGAGAATGGATTAGTTCTTTCTATCGCTGAGTTTAAAGTCGTTGTTCTTCAGAGTTGGGATCTGTCCCAATTGGGTTCCAACTACGCATATCCCCTTTGGGATGTACATAGTGATCAACGTGTACTCAAATTCACATGGGATATTGATGCAGTTAACCGTGCCATCCAAAGGCGATATATAATCTGGCAAGACTGATGGGATCTATTTCGCATAAGCCAGATCATCCCGATGCTTACTTCTCTTCTCAGTTGTGGAGTTAGTACGAATAGAATGAAGTCTAGTCAAAGGGGATGCTTACAATCCCCTAGTCGACGACACCTGTATTCCTACAAAAAAAATCTATCAACCATTATCGTTGTAAGGATCTCCCCAATATATATCTCTAATGCATTGGGTTTGCCCGACATTCACACTTGTAAAAAAATATATCGGGTAGGTGAACAGATAAGTGAGGTAATCCAATGGATGGAAAGGTCTAGAAATCATAGTGTGATATACAATCGATTCTCTGGTAGCTTGGATAATCACAGGTGGAAAAAAGTGGTCCCAACACAATGTCCGACGGGTTAAATAAGAAAGCATTGTAACAGATTCCTCCAACGGGTAGGAATGCATCCATCAATGAGAATTCATCCATTATGGCATGGTATCAATGGTCCATTCACTCATAACTACGTTTTATAGCCGTTCTGGGGCATCATTTTAATGGTTAGGGTGCCTCCAACGGTCATATAGCTTCGTTGTGGCGAAGTCCCAATCTGCGTGGTTCCGTTGTTCTAGTGAGGTTCAAGCTCTATAGATCTGCCTTCTGCGAAGTCTTCCTTTTATTCTCTATAGCTTCCTGTATTTTTTCTAGCTTATCCTTCTTCTTACTGAACTTCTTGGCCTTCTTTCAAGTTTCCTGTGATCTGAGCTTCTCTAACAATTTCTGGAATCCTCTTCCCATTTGTATTCTTATTCTCTCCTTGTGAAAGGACATCGCACTGTTGATGTGCTCTTATAGATTCTGAGGTTAATGTCCCTTTTCTTCCTATTTCCAGGGTGGCTACACTTATTTCTTGCACAGATAGGTGCTTCAAGCCTTTCTACATCTTTTCAACTTCGACAGCTAGTTATCTTTCCCTTTGTTGCTTCGACTTATCCTCTTGTTCTTCTATTCGTCGCTCTATTTTTCTGGTCATGAAGTCCCTTAGTTCTTGATTTTTTGGTTCAATAGCTTCCTCCTCTGCTTTCCTTCTGGTCTGATCCTTCTCAATCCAAGTCTTTCCTAAAAAAAGTGGAAAAGGCGCGTTGTTCTCAACAAATTTAATGACTTCAAATTCTTCTTTAGTCGATGTTTCATGAGCAATCATAGGTATATTAGTAACTCTTCCACATAGGGTTATCATATTCCCTTTAAACAAGTCTATCCTTCCCAATGAAGGTACCATAGAAGGCTTTCCCAAAAATTCCCAGGTGCTTTTTGGCATAATATTCACGTGCGTTTATTCATCCAATACACAGTCTATGTCAAAGTCTTCTATTCTTGTAACTATGCATTGTTTTTCTTTCAGGATCTCTGGTAAACTGATGTCTCTGTGATCATTCATTACTTATTTTAATTGTACTAACATAGTCACTGAATATTTCTATTTATGATTCTCCAACATACTCTTAGTCTCTTGACTTTCTTCAGAGTTTTCTTGTCTCGTGTTCATCTTTTCAAATTTAGCAATCATTCTTGGACAATCCTCAACCTCATGACCAATAAATTTACAATAAAGACAAATAGGATCTGTACCAGGGCATTCCTTAGCAAGATGTCCCGATATTCTACAATTATAACACAGTGTCAATCCTCTCTTTCTTTTAAACGATCCCCAACCTTTCCTGTACTGTGCACTGGGATCATAGTGCTAGACCTGCAATCTGCAAAATTTCTTTCTAGGTTCTTACATCCACTTATTAGTCCAAAAACTCTTTCTATGTATAGGAATAACATATATTTCTTTACTCAGATCAATTCTTTCTTCTAACTGTGCCCTACCATTAATACTAGGAAAAAATCTATCAAACATACCTAGATTCATGCTTTTGAAACAAAAATTTTCACTTACATTACCCTTACTAGAGCACAAAGCTTTAAAATCTTACCTCTTTTCTTCAGATCAGGTTTCTTTCTTAGCACAGAGCTTCGCAAGGCAATTAGAATACTGTACACTACAAAAACTAATCTGCACACAAAGATTTCTCTTTTCTTCAGTTCCCAGCAATCACAGTTTCAAGTCCCAGAAACAGAACCATTTTTTGTCACAGGGGCAGACCCAGGGTTCAATGCTTCAACAACGCACCAAAAAAACCCTAACTACTGACCCTTTCGGCGACACCTACAAAGAAGATGAAGTCTCACCCGAGGTAGAGGCAGGGGGGTTGCAGGACACATGTGTCTACAACCAAGTTGGGACACAAATATGTGACTACAACACTTAACAGAGCACTTAGACAACAATATGCATTAGTTCATGAGTCTCATTCACATCACATATTAAACCCTCATTACAGAACAATGCGGTAACAATAAAGATCAAGCACTTTCAATCACTTAGCACATAACATTAGTTCATATCTAGCATTAATTTATCTTTAATACCATTAATCACTAAGAAATAACATCAGATGCAATCACCATACATTATAACAATGACACCAAGCAGATAAACAACATAAGTCACATCGCACAACGCACATCAAAACACATGATATATGTGGTTCACCCCAGTGTGGGGCTACATCCACCAACTCCTTCTTCTTCTTTATTAGTCTTCTATCTTCTTACATTCACCTGCTCCTGTGCACAAAGCCACAGAGCCAAACTCTGCATAGGACAGGATATCTGTGCGCTGTGCACCAGATCCTCCTTCCCAAAATCAAGTCAAGGCATAGAGTCAACTCCTTAGTATCACAAATACTTACTTTATAGAGTCAGTTTGCATAAAGCAACTTACAACCTCTTGCGTTAGGCCAACATTAACACTTACAACATATTGTGCACATAGCCAACTAGGCTTCTTACATTGCTTAGATACTTATTTATACATTTACAAACAAGCCTAATCATGGGTAAAACCATGGGCCAACATCCCATAAACCATTACATAAACCATATTAAACCCTTTGATGGGTCCACAAGCCTACAAAACAAGTGAGATCCTGCGATCTCAGCTCCGCTTGGGTGCTCCATCTTCAACCAGCCTATCGAAGTCCCAAAAGTGGTCAAATATGACCAATGTTTCCTCACAACTTGAACAAGGGCCAACATTGTCCCATTGAATTCCTCTATGTGCATTGATCATAGTGGTACCAGTCACCAGTAACCCCTTTCTGTGTGGTCCCACTTTTTCCCCTGTCACATCCCCATGACCCACACTTGCAACCAAGATTGAGAACTTCTCACCACCTTGGCCAAACATCATGACCAAACCTAGATTGATATTTATTCCATTACTTCCAGTATTGGTAACCTCAAATCCCAGCTTGGTCCGCTCAAGTCACTTCCCACAACCATCACTTAATTGACCACCACTTTTTAGCAATGTGAGGACATAGTGAACACTTTTACCACCTTGTTTAATCCCACCCTAGATCCTTTCTCTTCTTCAACACCTTATAACCTTGAAGGTCTTGAATCCTCCCAGTCCACCTCTTTTCCTCCCCACAAATTTTAGTGAGACCTACGTCCCCCTCTCTTGGAGGTGAACAAATTTGATGGCTCATATCCCAACAGGTTGGGTCTCTCAAATGGAACACTATTTCTCTTTGTATGTAATTAATTATGAGTTAGCGAAACTAAGGTATGGTGTTCTCCATACAGATATGGAACATTGGAAATGGTGGCAATGGAAAAACAATGCCTGCCAAGGGTATGTGGCTTGGACAAAACTTGTTGTATAACTTTATGAATGCTTTGACATTGACACCCACCATTTATGTCATTTGAAAAATTTGAAACAATATGGCATAGTGGAAGACTTTATAGCTTCTTTTGAGCAATTGGATTTTTGCATAGAGGGCATGTCTGATGATTTTTTCCGAGAATGTTTTATCAGTGGCCTCAAGTGTAATGATCCCCCTGACCAACCTCAGGTCGAGGTATGCCACTCCAGAGCAACCACTCATGTTCTAACACCAGTCGGTAACATTCCCAGCCATCAGGCCAGGCCATGCTACTCTAGGGAACACTTTCGTTCCCATACCGCGGAACATACAGTAGCATACCCAGTGGTCAACTAAGAAATGCCACATAAATTTACTCTTTAAACTGCATGCAACTAAAACATATACATACAACACGCTCACAGAAGCTTTACATCTAAACATAAACAAATAATTACTTTCTGTAACATACGACTTTTATATTGAAATAACAGTAACTATCGATATTCATCATTTACAAGAAATTACCCATAAGCACACAAGCAATCATAATCACATATATGATAAAATTGTAACATAGGCATGTAAATAACAAAACAACATATCAATTTATCATACAATTGGTACTTATCTTAGAAAGACTGTCACCAACTGCTTACAGACCGTCCACGAAACTCCCAGCCATAGACTACACTGTTCATCACTCTCAACAGTGAGTCACCCCCGAGCTGGGACTGAACTCCACCCAGGGTAAGGGGTTACTATCCAGGCCAAGGCTCATGGACAATAGAAAAGACTCTGTCTTAAGTGCTCACTCAACTAACAGCCTACAACCTCTCATTACCCACATGCCTGTCCCACCCAAGGAAGTGTTCCCCTTCTCTGCTCAACAGTCCCTCGGCTGCCCCACTTCCCTTCCAGGGCTTCAGCAACAGGTCGGACTGGAAGTTTCAGAGTGTTGTAGCTATAGTTTAGCACCTTAAAAAATCAATCCCCAACAATTATCTCGCTCAGATAACTGCTCAGAGGCCTGAGAACCCGCTTCTTCAATCTCGCTCCAAGCTAACTAGGTACACCAACCAAAAAGGGTGCGGAAATAGGATTCAGAAAGGTGAAATGGTTGTCTCAAGGATAACAGAATGTATGAGTGAAATGGTCATGGAATCATTGACTGGATAACTGAGTGTGTACAAGAATCACTGTGAACTCTTCATGAAAAAGTGATGGTGAGAATGATGGTCGTCCCACTGTTCGTAAGGTGTCCGTGAGAAACCTCCCAATGAGCTAAGTTCCCCCACAATATGAATGCATGTCCCCAACTTGACACTTGTCATATCAAAAGTTACTTTTGTCCACTTGTCCCCAACTTTAGAACTTAGGATAAAATAATTATCCATACTTTATGTTTTAGGAAGTATTAATATAATATTCCCTTGACTTTTGGCCCTCCCTTTCCCTAACTATTGAAGTTCAGTCCCCCATCTCTTTTATCATGGTCGGTCTGCACGCAGTGATGTATTTTATATTAATCATGAGTCATGCATAAAGTAGGCACATTGGTCCTTGACATCTAGACGTTCTGACCTAATGCCAAAACATAAGCATTCTGGCTTATAATACTGGCTCACCAGCCTATAATTCATATCATATACATAAAGGTTCGCTGACCTTAATATTGCACGCACTTTAGTTATTTTTCACGGTATCTGCTGTTGTCAAGGTTGCGTGCACTTTAGTTACTGCACGCGATATCTTGCAATGTGCATATTACATCATTTTACTGTGCAGTTCATCCGTGCACTATGCCACATGATGTGCATTATCAAATGAGGTCAAAACATCTCACCAAATTAAGTATATTTATATTAGATTTACAATTGGGTTCAGTCGAGGGATATTACAATCCCCTCCCCTTATTTATACACTGTCCTCAGTGCATCATACACCCATATATATCAGATTTTTCAAAAATATTCAAAAAAATGCAGGTATTCTGTCCGCATTGCATCTTCATGCTCCCAAGTAGCATCCTCAAGATCGTACCAAGTCCATTGAACCTTTACAGGACCTATGGCTCGGTTCCAGAGCTGTTTGACTTTCCGGTCCAAAATGCGCACTGGATGCACTTGAAAAGCGCCTTCTTGCTCCACCTGAATCACATTCCAATCAATAACATGATTAGCATCGGGTATATATTTCTTTATCAATGATACATGGAAGACATTATGAACATACATATATGTAGGAAATGTGATCATATAAGCAACTGGACCAATCCTCTTTAGGATTTCAAATGGTCCACAAAATCTGGCTGCTAACTTGGCGCATCTTCCCAGCTTCAGGGAACTCTTGTTAGCTTTCACTTTCAGGAAAACATGATCACCCACTTTGAATTATCTGTGGATTCTATTTTTATCAACATAACTTTTTTGTCTGTCTTGGGCAGCTTTCAAATTCTACTTAATTTTTAACATTTGGTCCTCCATCTCCTTGAGCAACTCTAGCCCGAATACTGTTCTATCAGCTGGGTTATCCCAGCTTACTGGAGTATTACACCTTCTGCCGTAAAGTGCTTCAAATGGGCTCATCTTCGATGATGTCTGATACCCATTGTTGTAAGCGAATTCTACTAAATGTAGGTAGTCTTCTCATTTGGATGGTTTATCCATCACATACATTCTCAACATATCTTCTATCACTCTATTCACCCTCTCTGTCTGTCCACCAGAATCAGGATGGTAAGCTGTACTAGAGTTCAGATTCGTTCTGAATCCTTTGAACAATCCTTTCCAGAAATTCGAGGTGAATTTTGGGTCTCTGTCAGACACAATCATTTTATAAATTCCGTGCAATCGTGCCACTTCCTTCATGAAAATATCAACGACATCTGCTGCCTTGTGAGTAGTTTTTAGTGGAATAAAATGGGAAGATTTTGTAAGCTTGTCCACCACCACCATAGTTGAATCATGTAGCTTTCCTGTTCTAGGCAATTCTGTAATAAAATCCATTGTCACCACTTTCCACTTCCATTCAGGAATGGGAAAAGGTTGCAACAATCCTGTTGGGTGCATATGTTCTGCTTTAACTTTCTGGCATTCCATACATCTTGCGATGTATTCTTCTATTTCTCTCTACATGCTTGGCCAAAAGTATTGGCTCTTGAACGCTGCTATGGTTTTCTGGTATCTAGGGTGCCCTGCATAAGGAACATTATGCATCTCATGCAAAATTATACGTTTCAAGTCCTGGACATTTGGTACGAAAATTTTGTTCTTTTGCAACAGTATTCCATCTACTCCCAACTTATAAATATCCATATTTCGAAGTATATTACCCTGCTGTAGCATTGATACCAATTCTTTGTACTATAGATCTGTATTTGCATCCTCCATAATTTTTCTTTTAACATCATCCTGATACATGCTGATGGTTGTAGCACGTAGTTCGTGCACCCTCCTATTGAGTGCATCCACCACTTTATTTTCTTTCCCAGTTATATTCGCTTAGAAATTCTAGCCATTTACTTTGCCTAGCATTTAGATTTGGCTGATCAAATAAATATTGCAGACCATTGTGGTATGTTCTTAGCTCAAACCTCTTTCCCATGAGGCAATGTCTCCATTTCCTCAGGGCATGTACTATGGATGCTAACTCCAAATCATGAGTGGCATGGTTTCTTTCATGCTCTTTCAACTTCCTTGATTCATAACATATCAAGAATCCATTTTGACTAAGGAATCCACCAAGCTCTTCATTACATGTATCTGTGCATACAATGAAATCTTCATTTGGGTCTGCAATCCTTAGTATTGGAGCACTTGTCAATAAATGTTTCAAATGTTGGAAACTCCTTTCATAGTCCAACGTCCACTAAAACTTCATACCCTTTCTTTGCAAGGAAGTGATTGGGTGTGCTATATTTGAGAATCCACCAATGAATCTCCTGTAGTAACCTGCAAGGTCCATGAATGATCTGACCTCTGTCACATTCTTTGGTGCTGACCATTCTCTAATGGCTTCTATCTTCTCAGGGTCCACTGCTATCCCATCCTTTGAGATGATATGCCCCAAATAATTAATTTGTTTATGATAAAATGATCACCTTCTCAATTTGGCATACAACTGATGTTCCCTTAATACTTGCAACACCATCCTCAAATGATGTTCATGCTCTTCCTCTGACTTGGAATATATAAGAATGTCATCCAAAAAGACAATGAAAAACTTGTCCAAATACTCTCGGAAAACACCATTCATTAAGCACATGAAAACAGTTGGTGCATTTGACAACCCAAATGGTACCACTATGAACTCATAATAACCATACCTTGTCCTGAAGGCGGTCTTGCTAATATCTTCTTCATTAATTCTTACCTGATGGTATCCTAATCTGAGATCTATATTTGAAAATATCTTTGCATCCTTCAATTGATCAAAGAGGTCATCAATCCTTGGTAGAGGATACTTGTTCTTAACAGTCACTTTATTCAACTGTCTGAAGTCAATGCACAATATTAACGTTCCATCTTTCTTTTTCACAAACAAGACTGGGGCACCCCAAGGTGATACACTTGGGTGTATATACCTCTTTTTCAGAAGTTCTTCAAGTTGCATTTGCAACTCCTTCAATTCTGGTGTACTCATTCTGTAAGGAGTCTTTGATACTGGCGCTGCTCCAGGCATCAAATATATAGAGAAATCAATGTCTCTCCTTGGGGGTAGTCCTAGTACTTCCTTGAATACATCTTCAAACTCTTCCAGGACTGCATAATCCTCCAAATTTGGCACCTTCTCTTTAGGTGTCTCCTCCATATGAGCTGCAAAAAATTGACATCCTCTTCTATAACATTTCTTCAGCTACAATGCTGAAATTTCTCTAACGGTTACTACCCTGGAAATTCCTTGCACTTTCCTTTGGTTCCCTTCTTCATCCAAGCAAGTGAATGCTTTGTTACGGCAATCCAATAAATCATGATGTGGGTCCAACCAATCCATCTAAATTAAATAGTCATAGGAACCTAAAGGTAAGATGTTCAAATCTACCTTGGTATTCAATCCATTCATGTCTATGAGGCATGACTTAACCATCTCATTAACTTTTCTTCTGGCTCCTGTAGCCAGTTGCACCAACCAGGATTTCCCATGATTTCTTCTTGGCAATTGCAAACTTTACACCATCTTAGGGTCTATATAACTATGACTAGCTCCTAAATAAATTAAAATATCAAGGGTTTGGTTGTTGATCATACCTTCCACTTCAATCATGTGGGACTGATACTCTGCTTTCTTGTTGTCCAAGGCTGCATAAATCCTTGGCACATATTTGCCCATGTCCTCTACTATCTCAGCTCATTGTACATTGTGAACAACCCTACCTTTTTCACCTCTGTGAGGACAATCTCTGAACCTATGGTCTCCTTTACAACCCCAACATTACATAGGTGGTTGTCCTGGCCCTTGACTCCTTGTGTCAACCACTTCGGTTTCCTTATGCGTTTGCTGCCATTGTGGATTATTTCTGAAGAATGGTGGCTTAGCTCCCTTCTTCCTCTGATCCATCTTGAATTTCTTATTGTCTTCCCAAGCCTTTTGGAAAGCTGGCCTTGCTTTCAGCTAGTCATATAAGCATTTAGCTCTCCTTATGGTCTCTTCTAATGTCTTGGGATCATCATACTGTATTTTGTCACCGATGAATGATGGAAATCCACTTATACCTTTGAATATTGACTGTCTCATCCTTAATGAAAGAGACATACTTCAGCAGTTCCAAAAAGCTTCTCTCATATTCATCTATGGTCTTACTTCCAAGCTTGAGTTCAAAGAACTCTTTCATTTTCTTGTCATAGTATCTCTTATTCAAGTACTTCTTCTCAAAATACTTTTTGAATTCCCTCCAAGTAACACTTTTATCTACAATGTGGTGTACCTACACAAGTTGATCCCACCACATGGAGGCCTTTCCTTTGAGTTTATAGATAACGATTCTACCTTCAGCATGAGAAGAATAATTATGCAATTGAAAGTACTTCCTTATGCCTAGCAACCATGTTTCAGCATCTTTATCCTTCTTGTGCTCACCATCAAATGTAGGAGGTTTGATTTTGTTCATTTCTCCTCGCAACTCATCCACCCCAGATCTCTTATACCTTCTGACAAGGGATAGACTTGAGTTGTTGCCTTCTCTCTTATGGGAATGCCTTTGGGGATGATGGTGATGTCTACTAGCACATTTTACTTTTCCTTTCTCCTCTAAATATTTGTGACTCTCAGATTTACTTGAGTCACTCTCCTTAACCAATTTATTCTCTATTCTGTTCAAACCTTCCAAGAGCTTCATGTTGAAGTCATAGTCATCCTGTTGCTCTTTAGCTTTCATAAGCCTTTCATTATCAGCTTTATGGCTTTGGAAATCCTTATGCAAATTCTTAATGGTCTCATCCATATTCATATCTTCATTCCTTTCTTCTCCATGTCCATTGGAGTTCGTTCCTTCCATGCCCAAATGGACATCCATCCCTCTTCTCTTCTATAGATGACTGTAATTCCCCTGTGCCTCTTCCATTCCTATGGACTCTGCACTGGTCTGACCTGACCGAGTTGTTGTTAATTCTACAAACGTGCAGCCATCGAAACTAACCAGGCTAACAATTCAGCAATTCATGAGAATATGCACCATTTCAATTCAACATACACATTAGCATTATCACTCTCGGTTTCCTAGTGTTATCACCATGACAATTCTAGATAATACCCAAGTCTCGAGAACACAGACACACAGTGCCTTCCGAGATACACTTGTGCAAGAAGGTGGTTTTTCGAAACCACTTTTAGCAAGACGCGGTATCATGTGTCTTAACATGTCAAATCCACCACTCGTGGAGTGGGCGACGACTAGTCAGATCACCCTGCTTCATTCATTCGGTACTTTGTAGCCATGTGATGTCAGCTGAATGCATCCATGTAACGAACTCAAAAGCTAATCATTCGAAACGGATTGGCCAAGCATGGAAACCCAACGCTCTTGTACATAAACTATTTGCGCTTCATAAATGAAGTTCTATGATTACCACTCCCCAAGTATGAATATATCTGTGTATCCATAACCAAAGTAATCTCCAAACTGCTCGACTTCCTGCTCTCTGTAAAGACATATTTCAGTATCCCCAACCTAAGATACATGGACAAGGCTAAGTCGAGTGAGACTAGTTATTCGAGCAACATGCTAGGATTTCCTACGAATAAGGAGGAAAGGGTCCTTGCGCACATTCTAGCAACTAAGTTCCACACAGATCTGATTATAGACTCACGATTGGAAGTTAGGATGAATCCCACTATGAAGGATTTAGTCATCAACATGCCAGCTGCAAAGAAGAAAAGGAGTAAGCTGCATAAGAAGGAGGAATCTACGGCTAAAGCAGTCGAAAGTGTTGGAGAGAATCAACTGGTCTGGTTAGAATCTTCTTTAAAGGCGGAGATCGCTAAGCTAAAGTAAGTCTTCAACTAAGATAAGCATGTCTCAATGAATTTTGAATAGCCAGTAGCAGAGGTGAAGAGTACAAGAGATGATAGGCCTGTTCTTCAAACGCCCCTTTTTACAACAGGCTAACTGTTGTCATCACCCTTTTGTAATTTTGTGATTAATATGATTATATAAATACATAAAAGGATTTTAGACTGTTTTATTACAATTTCTATCTGGTGATGTTATGACTCTTGTTTTCTTTTATAATAATTTTTTTTTTTTTTTTGTAATCTTATATTTTATTTTCATCTGTCTAAAATGGGGGAAATTAAAACTCAGAATTATTTTTAATTAATGCTTCGATGCGGTTATGTGTTTCTTTTTCTTTTTTTATTATGCAATTTAAACTCAGACTCATCACCTTCCAAGAGACTTCGCACGCATTAACTTGACCTGTTCATTTATATTTATCGTGCATAGCAATATTACAAGGTAGCATGCCTCTCCGCACACCTAAATCTACTGTGCAATTCTTCTTCGTCGTACCAACTACTTACATGCACTAATCTGGCATTGTGCGCCAATACCCACTGCGCACAGTTTCGATACCACACACTGATATTACACATGCATTTTCATCCTATGCATGCACCATGTCAAGTTTAACATATTACATAACACTCAAATATCTGCGCACACTACTGAATACACTGTCGCAAAACAACTTATACTCATACTTATGCGCGTACTAACAAAACTCTTCTGCGTTAAGAAATACTTGCACACCTCATGTGCACCTTACTATGTGTGTGCTTACCGTGCAAGGTTAATTTCAGTGCGTGCATCTACACATAATAATCTTCTGCACGGCGCCGCAATTTACCGCGCACACTGGCACACCAACGTTTTCTTGCGTGGTGCCAATTTTACCACGCGCGCCAGTACGCCAACCTTTTCCATGGACACTCCATGACTCCAATTTTTGTCACTTCGAAGTTACTTTTCTATGAATATTCACTTCGATTGCACCCCTCTGGCCCATCCAAGCTCAATGTTGAACTGAATCTCTGATACCATACTGTAACGATCCCCCCGGCCAACCTCAGGCCAGGGTACGCCACTCCAGAGCAACCACTCATGCTCTGACACCAGTCGGTAACATTCCCAGCCATCAAGCCAGGCCATGCTACTCTAGGTAACACTTTCATTCCCATACTGCAGAACATACAGTAGCATAACTAGTAGTCAACTAAGCAATGCCACATACATTTACTCTTTAAACTACATGCAACTAAAACATATACATACAACACGCTCGCAGAGGCTTTACATCTAAACATAAACAAACAATTACTTTCTGTAACATATGACTTTTATATTGAAATAACAGTAACTACCGATGTGCATCATTTAAATGAAATTACCCATAAGCACACAAGCAATCATAATCACATATATGATAAAATCGTAACATAGGCATGTAAATAACAAAACAACATATCAATTTATCATACAATTGGTAATTATCTTAGAAAGACTGTCACCAACTGCTTACAGACCATCCATGAACCTCCTAGCCATAGACTACACTGTTCATCACTCTCAATAGTAAGTCACCCCCGAGCTGGGACTGAACTCCACCCAGGGTAAAGGGTTCTTATCCAGTCTAAGGCTCATGGACAACAGGAAAGACTCCATCTCAGGTGCTCACCCAACTAACAACCTACAACCTCTCATTCCCCACATTCTAGTCCCACCCAAGGAATTGTGCCCCTTCTTTGCTCAACAGTCCCTTGGCTGCCCCACTTCCCTTCCAGGGCTTCAACAACAGGCCAGACCGTAAGTCTCAGAGCACTGTAGTTGTAGTTTAGCACCTTTGAAAATGAATCCCACACAATTATCTCGCTTAGAGAACCACTCACGGGCTTGGCAACCCGCTTCTTCAATCTCGCTCCAAGCTAATCAAGTACACCAACCAAAAAGGGTGCGGAAATAAGCTTCGGAAAGGTGAAATGGTTGTCTCAAGGATAACATAATGTATGAGTGAAATGGTCATGGAATCATTGAATGGATAACTGAGTGTGTACTGGAATCAGAGTGAACTCTTCGTGAAAAAGTGATGGTGAGAATGATGGTTGTCCCACTATTCATAAAGTATCCGTGAGAAATCTACCAATGAGCTAATTTCCCCCATGATATGAATGTATGTCCCCAACTTTAGAACTTAGGATAAAATAATTATCCATACTTTATGTTTTAGGAAATATTAATATAATATTCCATTGACTTTTGGCCCTCCCTTTCCCTAACTGGTGAAGTTCAGTCCCCCATCTCTTTTATCATGGTCGGTCTACACGCAGTGATGTATCTTATATTAATCACGAGTCATGTACAAAGTAGGCTCATTGGCCCTTGACATCTAGGCGTTCCGGCCTAATACCAAAACATAAGCATTCTGACTTATAATACTAGCTCACCAACCTATAATGCATATCATATACATAAAGGTTCGTTGACCTTAATATTGCACGCACTTTAGTTACTGTGCACGGTATCCATTGACCTCAAGGTTGCACACACTTTAGTTACTATGCGTGGTATCTTGTGATGCACATATTACATCATTTTACTGCACAGTTCATGCGCGCACTATGCCACATGATGTGTATTATCAAATGAGGTCAAAACAACTCACCAACTTAAGTATATTTATATTACATTTACAATTGGGTTTGGTTGAGGGATATTACATCAAGGATGAGATATGTGCCCATGTCCTCATGGATTTCCCCCAGAGTTGGGTGGAAGATATTAAAAGAGCTAAAGAAGTAGAACATGTTGTCTCTTCTCAAACCATAAAACCCCCCTTTATTCCTTGTCCTAAAACAATCACTCCCACTCCTCCTTCCACTCCATTAAATATCCATAAATTGACCAGGGAAGAAATGGTTGAACGCAAACTCAAGGGCCTTTATTATGATTATGATGACAAATATTTTTTTGGGCACAAGTGTAAGGAATAAAATATTTTTATGGCCATCTCTAAGGATGTTTTTGAAGAATATGTTGAGGTTCCCCTTGTGGTTGTGTCACTTGCACCCACTAATATGGCTTCAACTTCTGACCCTCCCGAATTCGAACCAGTCATTTCCCTGAATGCTTTCACTGAATTATCTTCTCCCCAAACCATCAAGCTAATTGGTTACATTAAGCATAAGAAGGTCATCATCCTTGTTGATAGTGGAAACACCCATAATTTTATTCATCACCGCATTTCCCAAGAAAATAATTTCTATATCTGAGCAGTCAATAGCTTTCAAATCATGATTTCCAATGGTAGGTCCATGAAATGTGGGGGGTGTTGTGAAAATGTGTGTCTCCAAATTGGTTAGTACCACATGAAATATCATATGTTTTCTATCGACATGGGTGGTTGTGACATTGTGTTGGGTGTCAAATGGCTAAGGAATCTGGGTCTCATTCTCATGGATTTTAAGGAATTAACCATGCAATTCAACCAGGAGGACCAACAATATACGTTCCAAGGCATCACAACAGATTTCCTGAGATAATTAGTTCCCATCGCATGGAAAATCTCCTCAAAAAAGGTCATCCTGGAATTATTGCATAACTCCATTCCATTCATGCCACTGAGACACCCTCTCTGTTGTCAGACCTCCAATCCATCCTCTCCAAACATCAAGCTATTTTTTCCAATCCCCAAGGAATTCCTCCTTCCCGTGGTGTTCATGAACATTCCATTCCCCTCATCCCTGTCAACCTTCCTCCCAATGTTTGTCCCTATCGTCATCCCTTTGCCCAAAAAAATAAAATTGAGAAAATTGTTCAAGACTTGCTTGTTGCAATCGTTATCCATCCTAGTACGAGCCCCTATTATTTTGATGTGATCATGGTACCTAAGAAAGAAGGATCTTGGCGCATGTGTCTTGAATTTCACTCCCTCAACAAACTCACCATCAAAGAAAAATTTCCCATTCCTGTCATTGATGATCTCTTGGATGAATTAAGTGTTTCCCAGTTCTTTACTAAACTTGATTTTCGTTCTGGCTACCACCAGATGTGTATCAAAGAGGTAGACATTCCTAAGACTGCATTTCGAACTCATGAGGGCCACTATGATTTTTTGGTCATGTCCTTTGGCTTGTGTAATGCTCCCTCCACTTTCCAAGGCCTCATGAATCATGTCTTCCATCCTTTTCTATGTCATTTTGTCTTAGTTTTATTTGATGATATTCTCATCTATAGTAAAACCTGGATAACCCATCTTGCTCATGTGGATTGAGGTATTCATCTACTCTCTCAGCACAAATTTTTACTCAAACAATCTTAATGTTATTTTGGAGCCTCGGAAGTCGAGTACTCGGGTCATATTGTTGGAAAGGAAGGTGTCAGGTTGGATCCTAAGAATATTGAAGCTATGCAGGATTGGCCTCGCCCCAAGACTCTCAAAATCTTGCATGGTTTTCTGGGTTTAATAGGTTATTATCGCAAGGTTTTTAAGAATTATGGAAATATTGCAACATCTCTCACTGCTCTTCTTAAAAATAATTCTTTCACTTGGACTCTCACAGCTGTTAGGCCTTTCAAGCCTTGAAGGAGGCTATGTGCACCAATCTTGTCCTAGCCCTTCTTGATTTCACAAATACCTTTGTCCTGTAATGTGATTCTTCCTAGAGAGGAATTGGAGAAATCCTTATGCAAGATGGTCGGCTTTTGGCCTTTACCAACAAACATCCTGCATAACTTCAATCTTCTTAGGATGTACCCTGATGTTCAGAGTGACCTTGAGCATGAAGCTCAGAAAGCACCGCGGATTTAAGTTGTGACTTTTTACTTAAATACAAATGACCTTTATAGTGAAGCTCATCATTGTGCCAAGAGTACCCTATAGAAGCTGGAGAATTGGCTTGCAATTGTTGGATCATACATGAAAGTTTGGGATCTTGTAGCCATTCCTAGAGAACATCTTGGAGCCAATATGGTACAATGAAGGAGAGGGAAAAAAGGGACCCTTCATCTTCATATTTTCTTGAAAGAGCGTTAGTAACCACATTTTCTTTTCCTTTTTTGTAAATCATCTCATAATCATATCCAAAGAGCTTAGTCACCCATTTTTGTTTCTTCGGGGATGATGGGTGTTGCTCCAGTAAATACTTGAGGCTTTGATGATGTGTCTTAATTTGGAAGCATTTCCCCAATAGATAAGGGTGCTAGAGATCCACTACATGCAAAATAGCCAACATTTCCTTTTCATAGATTGATTGGCCCATATGTCGCTATGAAAATTGTTTGTTGGTAAAGGCCAAAGGTCGACTATCTTGCATAAGGACTGCTCCAATTCCTCTCCCGGAAGCATCACATTCCAGGACAAAGGTCTTTATGAAATCAGGAAGGGCTAGGATAAGAGTAGTGCACATAGCTGACTTCAATGCTTGAAAGGCCTGATCAACTGCAAGAGTCCAAGTGAATGCATTCTTTTTAAGGAGAGAAGTGAGAGGTGCCGCAATATTTCCATAATTCTTAACAAACATGTGATAATACCCTTTTAAACCCAAAAAATCATGTAATACTTTAAGAGTCTTGGGGTGAATCTAGTCTTGCATAGCTTCAATCTTCTTAGGATCCACCCTGACACCTGTCTTACCAACTATATGATCCAAGTACTCGACTTTAGAGGCTCCAAAATAAGATCAAGGTCGCTCCGAACGTCAATTTGTTGAAGGAGACTAGGTGTTTCTTTGACTACAACCTTATAAGAAAACTTCGCTCAAGGCTGACCATTGTCAGAAACTAGCACCCAAATTTTATGGTCCTTATACAGTTCTCAAGTGTGTGGGACAAGTAGCCTATCGGTTAGCTTTTCCCAATCATTCTAAGCTCCATCCAATTTTTCATGTCTCTTTATTAAAGAAGGTGATTGGAAATAAGTTCCAAACTCAAACCAGTCTTCTATAGTTGGATGAAGAAGTCTCCATCTGGTTGTAGCCACAAGAAATTTTGGACCAGTGTGAGCACCGTCTTTGTCAGCGCACCATCTAGGAAGTGTTATTCTAGTGGAAAGATACAACTCCAGGAGATTCCACCTAGGAGCCAACTACCATTATTCAACAATTTCCTCATCTCAAGCCTCAAGGACAAGGTTGTTTTTAATGGGGAGGGCATGTTAGATACCTAACCTCCCTAACCTCTCACATAGGTAGAATAATATATTTCCATATAATAAAGGCCAATATTAATAAGGCCTAGTAATAAGGAAGAATAAGTCAAAAGTAAGAAGACCTAATAGAAGCTTCTGCTTCTAGAATATATTCCTATAGAATGTTATTTTAGGTAGATAGATTTATAATAAATAGGATTCGAGGGAATGATATTTTTTTGTCTTGAGAATTATTGTAATGGAGTGTTTCTCTACAGGAGGTTGCCCCCTCGAAGAGGCAAGTGAACATTGTTTCCTATCAATAAAGGTATTATTTTAGTGTGGTGGTTTCATCTATTGTGTTGTTTCAATGTTATTCTATTAAATATTTCTATTTTCAGCTATTATAATAGATTTGGTACCTCACAAAAATACAATTTTCCACCTTGGCAGTTTGTCTACAATTTTTTGGATCCCAAACTTTCGAGGCCGTTTTGAGGCCCCAAATGACATTTTTTGACGTTTTGGGGCCCAAGTGATAGCCATAGAATATGACTATGGCCTATTAGGAATGTGTTATTATTGGCTAGACCTTTCCAATGAACTATCATGTGCCCCAAACAAATATCGTATGAAAACGTTATGCCCTCGGGAAGTTGACGTATCAACTACCCCATCGGGGCCTGCAAACCTTTTGGATTTTCATCTTCCAGTGTTAGGGTTTTTTATTATTTATGTTAAAAAGGCCTTTGGAGCCTCATTGTGAACATCATATTCTTGTGAATGATCATAGCCGTCACATCTGTTCTTAGAGATAAGATGTCACCATTCTAGCGAGTTCACTCACTCTGTATTTTTATAGTTTCTGTACATTCCTTTCATTAACAAAATTTGTGCACTACTGTATCTCTATGTTTATTGCAACATCTCTATATATTTCCTTGTTATATCTCTGGCTTCATTTCATTCTTAAAACAATCTGGCTCATGAGACAAGGAAGCTGCCACCGACCTAGAATTAGAAGATGACAGAGGAGGTTGGAGCTAAAGCACATCTAGTTGCAACTACAATGCCTCCAACTCATCTTGCATTTTCCCCGTCATGCCACTATGTTGAACTAAATTGTAAACCATGAAGTTCATCATGGATTTCAATGAATTTACCGAAATATGGAGTCTTTGTAGGGTGGCCAACTCATCCTCTTCTATTGTCTCCTCATGTTGACCACTCCTTGCCCTACCCTCCATTGCTTCTAATTGGGAAGAAAAAAATAACACATGCCAAAGAGATGAATCCCAGAGAGAGTTGCAGGAACCATTGAACAGAAAAGGAGGGGGGGAGAGAAACTATTCTCTTTGAATTCCAACAATGTCCAAGTAGATTACCAAAAATCTGATCCAGGAACTTCTCTTGTGAACCCACTGCACTACTAGTGATATAGTATCCCTGAGTTGACATATCCATGCCACACCCATACAATCCATGATTGAACAAGGTATTCAAAATCCATCTCCTTGAAAATTTCATCTTTCACCAGCCATATCGAATTCATCCCATTTTTTTCCAAATTAATGCCTCCATGCTACGATTTTGTGCCACCATCCCAAACTCATGTGTTTTCCTGTGGGTGCTGATGTGGGTTGGGCTACAAATATCTCCTTTGTATACACCACAAATCTTTCTACTGCTCGCATGATTTAAATTAACCTTGAGAATGACAATTCATGTTGCTTTAGATCATGAAACCATCCCTCAGGTTCCTGTGATTCTTCTTCATTTATATTCTGCTGATCAATATGCAACTCAGAAAACTCATCTACCACTTGGAGAAATCTGTTGATTTCATCATCATCTTCAAAAACTTTCCAATATTTGATATTACTAGACAAGGAGGGTCGATATTTTACTTGAATCTCATAACTGAGCTTAGGGGGCATGGGCGGAATGAATGTGCTGGCTGAAACAGCGAGAGAATCAACGAGCTGATTCATATCCCTTGGTTTAATGAAATTTCAAAAACAGAAAAAGAATCACGCACTTTCCATACCTCGTCTCTGTAAGCCTTTAATCTGACATGCTTAGCTTGAAAGGTGATATTTACCTGTTGTATGATGAGGTCTGCATCTCCCAATACCTTCAAACCTTTTATCCCCATCTCTTTGGCTGAATTTAATCCCAACAACAGAGCCTCATACTCTGCTATGTTGTTGGTAGTTCTGAAGTCGAGCTTGAAAGACAAAGATATGGTCTCCTTTGAAGGAGAGATCAGAACTACTCCAGCACCTGCTGAGTCCTTAGTGCTGGCTCCATCAAAGTACATAGTCCAGACTGAAATGTCTTCACTTTCAGACTGATGTTCAATAGGCTTCACTAGCTGCATAGGAGTTGATTGACCATCATCAATCTGAAGGATGCATGAACCAAAATCTGTATCCACAACATAGATTGGATGATTGACGAAATTCTTTCCATCGCTGATGATATAAGCAAGCTGATTTTCCCTGTAAAGTCTTTTCATCTCCCCCCCAAACACTGGAATCATAGCATATGACAGATCTATCTGCAATGTACCTCCTAATCTTTTCCCCCATGAACGAGACAAAAGAAGCCCAAATTTAGGTGGAATATCAGCAACCACCACATCCATAACCATGCTCCTCATTGGCAGCTGAGCAAGGTTTATAACCATATCTTTGATGAGGCCAAGACATCTGACTTTTCTAGAGTCAAAGGAGAAAAGATCTTGATATGGTTTGGTGACTTCGAGACCAAGCTCATCCATCACCACCTTTGGCATAAGGTTATGTGATGCCCCAGAATCAAGTAAACAATTTTGAAGGATTTTGTCATGGACATTTAAGGATATGTAAAATGGTGGAGAAGAATCATCATGGTCTTCTATCATGGGCCCTATGGTCACTTTAGGCTTATCATCTTGTAGGTTCATGAAATCATCAGATGGAGAAGTCTTAGGCTCAAGAGACTTTAAGATGGCTGCTTTAAAGATTTCATTCTTCATGAGTTCAGTTAAAGGC
>ML802007.1:445563-470871 GCA_009831015.1 Picea engelmannii
CTCCTGATATCTGCAATGTGGTGAAGAATAGTAGGACACCTGTCTTTGATAGTTGGATCTCCCAACATTCATGGTCGATTTTTGAGGAAATGGTTTTGCATTTGTTACCAAAATTCTCTCGAACCTCTAATGCTGAACCCTTTGCATGCGATCTGATAGCCCACTGATACACTGGAGCCCCTTTAAAACTTGTTTGGAATGAACTGTCGTTTCCTTGGCTTCAAAAATTACTTTCCCAGCTTTCCACAGTGCAATCGTTTAATTTTTCGCGGGTTAGCTGTAGAAAGCCGTCACTTTCCATAGCTAACAGGTCATAAAATGATAGCTTTGCGCTGGTGAAAGTCCCGATTGCTTGCAAAATGAGTTTTCACCTCCAAAATTTCGATTTCATCAAAATTTATTGTGTTCCAGATTTCTCACCTTGCATATTAACGACGACTTGAGCGAGAACCTTCAGATCTGGATGAGATTTTTGCCTCAATTTTTGTTTCAACCTCCTTATCTTCCTTTTGAGGCATTTGGCAAGCCACCACAAGCTGTTGTAGTCTTTGGTGAGTTTTTTCTTCCTCTTCTTCTCTCTAACACTTTCCTTAGCCAATCTTTCAAACGTAGCATTGGTCTTGGCGAAGTTATCAGACAACTTCTTATACCTTTCTTTAATCACCCGCTCCAAGACCTCCTGCTGAGCTATGACCTCTTTCAAATGCTTTATTTTCTGAGACCTTTTTGACTTGGAGCTTTTCGATGTTTCTCCCTGTTCTGTCTGATTGAAGGTTTCATAGTTCTGTGCACACTCAGCTGACTGCTTAGGACTCTTGGTGACAGGGCATTGATCTGGCTGCTCTGATTCTGAATCTGAATAAGGCAAGTTTAGTATATTGGTTCTCTTCCCTATACTCTGCTCTATAGGATACTCTGTGTTTTGCTCTGTGGTCTGTTCTATGGTCTACTCAAAGTTTAACTTTCTCTTCAACCTGTGAGGCTTCATTCCAGATATTCTGTCTTCTGGAGGTCCTGGCAGGGTCCTTCTTTTTCTTGAACTGCTTTGAGGAGATGATTGTTTCTTTGAACCCTTTCCCTGTTCATTTGCAATCTGGTTCTGTGTTTCAAAACCTTCCCAGAATAGGAAATGCTCCCAACTCCTTCCCTGTTGTTTCAATTCCTCCAGGATAATCAACTTTATGAGACCGAAGTGACACAGGGTAGTTTTTATGTTCAAGGGTTGAGCTCTAATATTCTTGCAAACCTTAGTCAAACTTTTATGTAGGAAATAAGGCAAATTAAGAGGGGTCTTGCCTGTGAAGTGATCCAGGAGTTTGAAGTGGTACATCATAAGTTTATCATACTTGCCCTCCGAGGTAATGTACAATTGGATACCTCTGAACAGTTCCTGCCATTCTTCATCTAGATAAGAAACTAGCATACCCTTCCTCCATGCTTTGTGCCTGTACCCCTCTTTCAAATAAACTCTGAAATCCAATTTTTTGGGAGCGGTGGTTTTAAACCAGTTCTGACCAGTTCTTGGTAGGCCTGTTGCTGCAGCAATGGTAGCTTCATCTACCACAATCTCCATGGACCCGACGCGAGCCTTGTTCCCATCAAAAGTCTTGGCAAAGGCTTCTGCTGTAGCCTGGTGGCAACCGACTTGCAACCTTTCCACAAATTCAATACACCCTGCATTCGAAAAATGTCTCTGGACTTCGGGGTGTGTCTGTAAAAAGGATAGGCTATCCAGCTCTCTCTTGAGTAGAGCACCACTGCATTTTCTCACGATTCTGTAACTCGACGATCCTAACAATTTGTAACCCTGCAACTGTTGGTTGAGCCGAGGTTCTGCGCTGTTGAAAGCACTTCGGGAATCGGCTCTTGTTTTAAAACATTTGAAACTTTGACAAGCCTCCGCGAACAGGGTATGATATGGAAACAATGACTTGATTTGATGCTTATCATGCTGACAATACATCCTTTGTACCCGCACCACTGCATTCGAGTTTGACATCCCTGATGCCATGATTATAGAACGTGAGTTTCTGAGCCGAATTAGTGTCACGATCCTATTCTAACGTGCAGAATTGCATTTCCATCATTACCCACTCTTATCAGTGCATGATTTAGATTTTCCTGACGTGGGATGATCATATCATCATTGCCTTCAGACGTGGATATCACGCACGTGATTCCCGCTTTCTTCAACCACGGCCCGTGGAAAACGCCTCTGTTAACTATTCATACTTGCCGCTTTCACCAGCGCATGACCCTGTGGAAAAACCCAGTTAGCTGTTGAAAGTGTTCACTTTCCTCAACGCGTGACCTTTTAAAAATTGCTCCTTAGCTGCAGAAAGTTTTCACTTTCACCAGCGCGCGACCTCGTAAAAACCGCTCCATAGCTGCAGAAAGTATGCACTTTCAACAGCGCACGACCCGCGAAACTGATTGTTGGACTTTTTGAAATTCATCACTTTCCACAGCGCACAAACTTATAAGAAGCGCTCCTTAGCTGCTGAAAGTCGCCACTTTCCACAACTAACACTCAACTTTTGGACACACGTTAGCTGCGGAAAGTAAATTATGCAAATTTTGAAAAGAATACTTTATGGGTCATATTATTTTCTAGGACGAAAATCGAAACCTAAGTTTTGCAACTATAGAAACTCAAAAATGACTTGAGATTACAACCTATCACCTAAAAAGGCAAATAAATTCACCAATTTATTTGAGGAGTTAACAGTACCTTCCACACACATTCATCCTATCGCTTGTGATCCATCCATCCTTGAAGCCTCCAAAACTCCTACCTTCGATGAATTACATGGTACAAATTATCCATGTGGGTTTCTCCCAAATTTAATGAAGTCCATATGATTCATGTCCATATGCATGCAATCTCTGAGCCCATGAAACCCATGCAATCCCCAAACTTAACTAAACTCATAATGAACATTAGGGGGGGGAGGGTAAAAATTGAACATCACCATAAACCCATAATGAGCTTGGGGCCATTCCAATGGATTTGTTGGAAATTTCATCTACTTGCAAGTTTTTTTCCTTTAGAACATAAAAAAAGAGGTGATGTTGTTTGTCACTCCTTCTCTAACCACTTCTTGGGATGACCCAGGTTCATATCTGGATATCTTCCAACAAATCCCTCTAAAACTATCGACCCTCCTGGTAAACCAAAAGGAAACACAACACACAGAGTGTATTATGCAGTCTCACCTGAGATAGTTCTATGGGTGATTGCAATGCTCAAATGCTTGCAGTCTAGGAAAGAGTGGGGATCTAGGATTTAATTTCATCCTCTTAGGCCTTGATCTAGTTGTTCTTCCTATACTTCTTACTATTAATTCACCTGTTAAGTCTATGCATGCATTCTAACAAATTTAACATATAACAGATCTCACAGAATTATCCATTCATCCATTCATAGTCTAACTACTTACAAAAGGTAAACATGCAATCAATCAAAACATATAACACAGGTGTTACCATGGTTCACCTCCTCATGGGATACGTCCACAAAGATCTGTCTCTTAGGCTCTTTTATTATGGTTCTGTAATATATGGCATTGTGTGCACTACAGTTTCAGATCATACAATCACAAAACAAGTTCCACAACCCTTGTGAGGCTGACTAGATTGCACCAGGATCCTCAGCCTATGATCTAACCCTCGGGATCTAGTTACTTGGCTCTCCTACAACTCAACAACTTACAAAAAGGCCTTGGATATTATAGTCATTCTCTTGGCCAAGAAAAACAATGTTCTCTCACCTTCTGGAACCCTCGACCTAGACCTCCTAGGTACTTATTTATACTTATTTTTGTCTTATCATCCATTACAATCTCGTACAAAAACCCTATCCCTAATGTGGTTAGGCTTTCCTACATGCGCGCCTTTCATGCTTTCCTCCTTTGCATGCAGCTTTCCCTCGCATGTGTTGATTTTCTTTCTAGTTATACTTTTCTAGTTTAAGCTTTACTTTCCAAAATTGGATTCTTCCTCAAAATCGGCCTGCACCCAACATGCCTCCAACACTGATATGTGGTTCATCCCGAGCCACCTAGACAGTGCATGCTTCCTCAATAGCCTTTGCTAGGCCATGGAACTTGTTTGCAAGTTCCCTTTCTCTTGCCTAGAATTGCGTGACCTTCTCTGTGAGTGCTTCTAATGCTTGTGTTGTGATCTCCTCCTGGATCATGGTTGTGCAATATGCATGTGTTTGCACCATGTTCTTATTCTCTTCTTCCAACTGCATGATCATCTTCATTGCTTGCTCTTGAAGAGTTTATATCTAAGCATGTCTTTCCTGCTTTTACATTTGTGAAACTTTTAACTCTGCCTGCAGCTTATTCATATCTTGTGTTCCTTTTAGATGCTCAATGATGCTCATTGTCTTTTTCCTCTACTTGAGGTCCTGGATTGCTATGCTTATTCTTTCTTTCTCATGGTCCCATTATTGGACCTGCTCATCCTACTCCAAAACTGTCCAAAGTTGCGCTGCTTTATCAAACAATCCTACTGCTGTGTTAATTTGTTTCTCCATCTCTGCTAGTTGGAGTGAAACTTCTAATTTCTTCTTCTCTTGGACCTCAGGTGGGGTCATGGGATTGAGATTCTCTTTTAGCTCCTCGATATATTGCATGTACTAGTCAATTGTCTGTGCGATGAGGTTGATCTTCTCTTTTGTGCTTCTCTATGCTTCCCGCATGCTTTTGGGGATTCAGTTGTATGTCATTGTCAATCCCTGCTCTATCCTGTATGTGTGTTCTTTCTCCTCTTCCTTTTTGACAGTCAACTGGTCACATGTGATCTAGAGAATCTCAGCGGCCCCTCTTATCACCTCTATATTTTTGGCATATGTGTGAGCCTTAGACTGTACTTCCTGCATGATGATAGCTTGTAGCCCATATAAGGCCTTTGTGGGGATCTGTGCCATCACCAACTCTACTTGTTCCACCTCTTCTAGGGGTTTCTGTGTCGTCTCTTAGTCGAAGCTAATCATTTGACATGTTATCGTGAATGTCTCCCTACCCTAGATGATGAATTTCACGATCTCTTCACCTTCTCTCTATGCAGATGGCCTCTGTGTCTCCTCCTATAGTCATGTAGTGGCATGTGACTCAACCCGGTTCATAAATGATGGATGTTTACGTGAACCTCTAGCAGCTTATCCATGATCTTATCCCTTTGTTCCTCTATTGTTCTGACCACTTCCTCACTCTTGTCTTGGACCTTATCCGCAACACACTCTACATCATCCCATGTGAGGGTGATGTCAGGGTCCTCTGTTTCGTACTTCCTCTTCTTGCACGCATATGTTCCTTGTGTGGTCTTCCTTGTCATTTTTTAGAGTTGTGCCTCTATCATTGTTTCTTGGCCTCCTTCCTCTTGAGCATGTATGGTCTCCTTTGGCCCCGTCTTCACCCAACTTCCTGTTCTTGTTGTTTTGGTTGTTCTTCTCATCCTTTTTGGTATCGCACTACTCCCGGTTGGTAGGGTTCACGTTGTAGTTATTCTATTGTTATTATTCAGGCTACCTGTCCTTGTTGATGAGCCTATGCCAGCCTTTTCCTTGGGCTTGGAGGATTGCAACGTGCCTACCCTCGTATTTGGTTTTGTTGTAGGTGACTGTCACTACGCTGGACAGTCCTTGATAATCCACTCCACCTCTTCTTTGGTAATGCAATATTGCATTGTTAACCATTCCTTTTTGGGATCCCTCACAACTTGGATCCATAGGTGATGTCGGTATGCCTTGAACTTAGCTATCCACTTTTTTTCCTTCGTGACATCCATAGGTATGTGCCATACATTTTTTGTGCGTTGTTGGATTTCATCTATCATCATGGAAAAAACAATTTTGTTTTCCTGCTACGTCTCCTTATCCTTCTCTTTCCAGAGAGACTCATACCTGGTCACATAGAATTTTTCCACCATGTCTAAGAATGCAGAGAACTTGGGATTCTGCCACCCTACCAGAGCTATTGATATTATCATCCAAGAGTAATGGAATTCAGTTCCATTGTCCTGCGCGTTGCAACAGTCAAGAAGGAATTGGTTTAACACGTACGACACCCAGCTGAACTTCATCCCCTTTGCGCACTGCGCTGCTACTAAGATCACTCCTGATGACACTTCCTCTTTGCGACATTTTCTCATCAAATTGCACTCCATTATCTTACTGGTGAATCATGTGGCATTGTCGTTGATTTATTTGATGATGATGCCTCTATTTCCCCTGGTCGTGTCGAACTGCACCTTCACTTATTTAGCTGTTTCTTTCTATCATGCTTTGTTCTCCAGGAATTCTTCCGGAGGTGCATCAATTGCAGGTAATCCTATTATTTTGGAAATTAACACCACGTTTACTTGAACTGGTCTATCCATCCAAAGAAATCCTCCATGGACCCATGCGATCAGTTGTTTGATACACAAACGAACATTCTTATCATGCCCAAAATGCGGTATGTCCAATAGGTTTATTTTACCTGAATTATATAGCCCTGTAATCCACTGCACAGGCTCTAGCACTGGTTTTCTTAGGGGTCCAATCTCCCCTGTGTTAATCAGATAGTTTTCCTCGACCAAATATTGGAATTTTTCCGTGTCGCACATGTCATGGTCCACGTACCTCAACTTTGGTACCTTCCCCAACATGTCATTGATAGTGGGGACTGTGTTTGGAAGGAATGGAAGGGTGATTTCCATGTTGTCAGGGGTCTTTCTTTTCTGTCCCACAATAGACATGTCTGCCTCTTCTGATTCCATGACCTCTTCTTCCCTAGCTATCTCTGGCATGTCGATTATGTCCTTTACCAATACTTTGTCTTATGCCTGGGACTGTCACGGTCTCATTGTGTCATCCGATCTCGCATGCGCTTCACAGTTAGGTTTTGAACCCATGTTTCCAGCCCCTAAGCTCTGCCCTATCTCTGCTTGTTCCACTGTAGGGAGCTCTTCCTCGACTTATGTTGGGATAATCAATTCTAGGTTTGAGGTGGTCATATCCTCGAGCTCAACTATATTCTTCGATGATTGCAATCATTCCTTACACCTTTGTCCCTATCAAGTGACCTAGAAAAAATGTCCTGACGACCCAAACTTTGGTGGAGTCATACTGTGCGAATATTGTAACCTTGACTTCCTACTTTGTCGATTTGAAACTAGGGCATGGGTTCTCTTTCTCACTTCAAGGTTGAAATTTGCTAAGTGTTGAATATCTCTACACTTTTCTTCCTTTTATAGACCGATTTATGTTTACTTTTACCTTTTTTCATGCATTTGTGCCAAGTTCACTTTTTACTGTGTGTGGTCTTCTGATGTTTGTCGCGGTAGTTACTGCACACAACTTTTCCCCATTATTTTTGTATTTTCTCTCTTTTCTAATTTTGTATTTCTTTTTCCTTATTTTTGTTTTGTTTTTTATCATTTTCTCTATTTTAACTTCTACTAGAACACACTATGTACATGTTTTATTACTATGCTTATAATTTTTAAGTGCTAGGAGGTCGAATGTCCCTATACAATTTCAATCGACTTCCATTGACCATTCCTCTCAGTTTTGTGCCTCCCAAATCTTTCAGATGTACAAATCCCCCATATGTGACAATCTTCACTTCATATGGCCCCAACAAATGCATTCTGAATTTCCCTAGATGCTGAAGAAATTTACTGGCATAAAGCAAGACTAGATCTCCCTCCTTGAAAATCTTCCTCTTGATATCTCTGTCATGCTAATATTTGTCTCTTTATTTTTGTACCTCTTGGTGAAATCCTGCCAGAATCCTATCTTCTTCCATATCCATTAGTTGATTGAGCCTTTCCTTTACTACGCCTCTTTCTATCATGTTGGTAATTGTTGCTACGCGCAAACTGGGTACCAGAAATTCTAATTGTACTACTACTTCCTGTCGATACACCAATCTGAATGGTGTTTGTTCTGTCATATTTTTACATGTAGTCATGTATGACCATAGTACTACTGGTATCTTCAAATCCCAATCATCCCTATTGACATTGCAGATCTTTGTCAAAGAATTCTCCAATATCTTATTGAAGTCTTATACTGTTCCATTTTCTTGAGGATGGTATGGTGTACTCTTCTGATGATAGACTTTAAAATCCTCAGTCATAGCCTTGATAGTACTATTGATAAAGTGAGTACCTTGGTCACTCATCAAAATCCTTGGACAACCAAATATAGTGATCACTTGCTCAAACAATAAGTGTGATGTTGTCTCTGTGCTGCAGTATTTGATTGGTGTTTCTTATGCCCATCTTGTTAAGTATTCTATCACAATAATGATATATCTCAATCTTGACCTTTTTGTTGGTGGGTGGATTGGCCCCACAAAGTCTATTTCCCATTTGTCAAATACCTGCAAAGTTACTTATGGTCTTAGGGGCATCTCATCTCTTCTGTTAGGTTTACCAATCCTCTGACATACATCACATCTCTAGAAATAGTTCTTAGCATCTCTGTGATTTTTTGGCTACCATAGTCCTGTGCGCAAAACCTTTTGTGCGATAGATTTTCCTACATAATGTCCTCTATCTATTCCCTCATGATATTCTTCCAAAATCCTAGGCCTTTTATGTTCTAGTGTGCATATTCTCAAAATGTTGTCTACGCCCATCTTGTATAAATGTCTCACAATCAGTTAAAGTCTATAGCTCTCACTACCATATTTTTTTTCTACGCAATGTTAAAATCTTGTGGCGCAATTCATGTACTCAAGTATTCAAAAATATCAACAAAGTATTCATCAACTATTTGGACTGAAAATAACTACACATCAGGGAAGTTGTCTTCCAAATTGGTAGGCTATTCTCCATTTGTTAACCTTGACAGGTGATTAGGTCCTACATTTAGCTTCCTGGTTTTGACTATCACTTCAAAGTCAAATTCTTGAAATAGTAGTAGCCATCTACAGATCCTCCCCCCCAACACTAGCTTGTTGACTAGGTGTTTGAGGGATGAATGATCCGTGAACATCGTAAAATGTTTTCCCAATAAGTAATTTATGAACTTTTGAAGTGCATAGACCATAACTAGGCCTTCTCTTTCTTTAGTATTGTAGTTTTGGTCTGATTCTGATAGTTTTCGCTTGCAAATTCTATAGGATGATCTAAATCCCCTGCTCCTGGCCGCACCAAAATTTCTCCAAGTGTTATAGTTGATGCGTCTACATGCACATGCAATTTATTTTCCCAATCTGGGAATACTAGGATAGATGTTGTTACCGTATTTTCCTTTAGGGTGTCCAAACCTTGTTGACAATCCTCATTCCAATGGAATTTATTATCCTTCGTTAACAATTTTTTTATTGGTGCAGTGATCAGCACATACCCTTTTATAATTTTTTCATAGTAGCCTATATGTCCCAATGTTTCTCTCAACTTGTGCACTAATTTTGGTGGTGGTAAATTAACAATGACTGCAATCTTAGCAGGATCCACTAGCAATCCTTTTTTGCACACTACGTGTCCCAATAGTATTCCAAAAGGTGTCCCAAAGATGCACTTCTTGATATTCAATGATATCTTACATTGCCTGCATATTTCCAACATTAGCCTTAACACTTCCACATGGTCTTTTAGTAGGCTATATACAGTCCAATCATCCATATATACTTCTAAAAACAGATTTATGAACTCCTTAAAGGAAGCTATTACTACCCTTGAAAATATAGTTGGTGCATTCTTCATCCCAAAAGGCACGACTGTGTACTGGTAGGATCCCCATTCTATGGAAAAAGTAGTCTTGTACTTGTATTATGGAGTTATCTTGTGTAGTATACCTAGAGAGGTAATATGGGGTACCTAGGGAGGTACCCAATGGGAATGTGGTTATGTATTATTAGTGAAAGCCATTTAATTAATCCAAGAGGCGTACACCTATTGACAATGGGCACATTTAATAGGTTTTTAGTGATTAATCAGTTTTTTATGGACAAGATTAAATATTGATGGAATATTCTTAGTAGTCCCAATAAATCAATGGTTGTGATTTCAACCACTAACTTCCTCACTATTATAAAAGCATCCCTTTACATGTTTATTTTTTAACTTTTACTTGATCATATTTAAAATTTACTATGGTGGCTAGTTGATTGCCACGTCTGAGTGATTAACAAAGATTAAGGTTTTGTTATAGAGTCGAGAGATGTGAATGTGGAACAACACCATGCATTTCATTTTATGGCCATGTTGCATTTTCTGGACCAGCCAAAACCTTCCGACGTTCACCATCCATGAGTTTGCGGCTGTGCTAGTATATGATAATGTGGTCATTCAATGTAAGGTGGACTAGGTCCACTATATTAATAAATACCCACTATGGTAGTTAAATGTAATAAATTTCATACTTGTTAAGTACCTGAATAGATCTACAAATATAATCACCACAAATACTGAATACAAAAGCACCACAATAGATATACAAGAACAATATGAAAAATATCCTTTATTATTATCAAACCCTTGAGGTAGGGAAACATCATACAATGGATCCTATTATGGAAGCGATCCTCTCCTATTCACTTGCCTCTTCAAGGGGGCTTCCTCTTATTGAGCTACCGCTCCAATACAATAATTCTCTTCATGTCTCATTGTTGCACCTCTTTCGTCACCTTAGTGAGCAAAATAGAGGTGCTTGCAAGCTTAGTTGGGTTTGCTAAGTAGGACAGTTGCAAGGAAAAAAGTTAGAGAAGGAAATATAAAATAACAACTAAGAAATAAACTAAGAAATAAAACAACAACTAAATTAATAAGCATAGGGACATAAGGACAAAATAAACAATGAGACCCATGTCACCAATGATAAGGTTGATATTAGCGAAAGAAAACACCGAGAAGAAAGAGGACTATGAGTCCCTTCTTCCTCCAAGGGAGGGCTCTTGGACCCCCACAAATAAGCTCTTCTTACAACTTATCAACTTGGAAGTTGAACCAGAAGTGGGTGGGAAGCCGACCACTCTCATAAATGTGTCGTTTCTCAAGTGCATGGCTTTTTGCGACAACAGTCGCACATCGTGCGCATGTGCGTGATTTCTGCGTTTATGTTTTGCGCATGTGTGCACGCGCCCTGTGTGTTCATAGCACCCTTTAATTTTTGCACCAGTTGTATAGTTTTTGACCCTTTGGAAATGCTTTTGTGTTAATTTTGGTCCATGGGTGACCTCATAACTATTTGACGATGTTGAATTCTTGCAACCATTTGCAAACGAAATTTCAGTGATAACACCCATTACATTGCTTGAACTCCTTTATTTAGTGATACCATCACCTAAGAACATTATAGAGGAGGAATCTTCTAGAATTAGAACCTTCTAAGAAGTCCTCTTACATTTATTATATCTAACTACACATTTATTATATCTAGCTACCATAGTGGGCCTTATTTAATAATATAGTGGACCTAGTCCACCTTACATTGAATGGCCTCCACTTTTATCACTATGGTCCCTCTGGGCCCCCACTACTACCTCTCTAGCTACCTAACATATTGATCTGATGGTAACATGAGAATCCATTGTTGGACAACTGAGAGGGGGGGGGGGTTTGAATCAGTTGTAACCTTGCTTAAACAATTATACTTATTTTAAACTCTTTCCAGATCACTCAAAGACAATCACAATAATGTAGGGAAGTAAGCAATAGACCATTCAACATCATTCACACATATGAGATACACAGAGACATATATTTCCTGAGGAAACCCATAAAGGGTAAAAACCTCTTCTTTTTTATATGATAAGTAATCTGTACATTCTTTACATTATCATACATATGAGCACCAACTCATAATGAGGCTACAACCTCTGTTTTGCAAGCTTCTACTTGCTGAGAGCACCAATTCTCTAGATTCTCTAGCATCAACTAGAAGGAATCACCAACTCCCTCGTTTCTCTAGCACCCACTAGAAGGAAGCACCAACTCCCTGGTTTCTCTAGCACCCACTAGAAGGAAGCACCAACTCCCTGGTTTCTCTAGCACCCACTAGAAGGAAGCACCAACTCCCTAAGTGTTCCAACACCAACTAGATGGAAGCACCAACTTCCAATCACACATGCTCCAACCTGTATAACAAAGAATAATAGTTCTCCCTTGCATCACCCTGCAACCCTTGTTTATCTAGCTGCAACTAGATGGAAGATACAACTCCCTATGCTCAAGCACCCAATTGAACCTCTGAGGACAACATTCCTCCCTAGCACCTCCCTACCATGCTCAAATCTAAATCTTTGCTATTAAGACTTATTACAGCGATATAAAGTTCTTCAATGGATTACCGATCTCATCACTATTCTGCTACACTACGCTGCTCTGTCCGCATCAGTGTCTTCTGCACACTCCTTGCACTTTCTGTTCTTTTTCCTTTTATGCTCTCTATGCCATGTCCCTTCAATGCACCATTCCCCTTCCGTGCATTTATGTTGCTGCGTTCTGCCTCCTTCTTCACACCTCAATCACACTCAACAGCCTCACACATTTCTTCTTTTTTTTCAACATTCTTATACTCTTTGTGCACCTTCTGCGTGCAATCTGCTTCTTGCTCTTGCATCCTCTTCGGACCAAATCTCCTCCACATCGGGGTGTTTTTCTCCACTTCACTCTTCCACAACTATCCCATTTCCTGTGTGCCACGTTGTCTCACTCTGTTCTGCATCTCTTGCTCATTCTGAGTGCTCTGCCTGATCATCATGGTAGCTCTTCAGCTTCTCTGTTGGTTTACCCCATGCATCCATCATCACTGGGTGTTATCTCAAGATTCCTCAACTTCTTTGGCAGTTGAGAATCTTCATATTCTCTATCATAGACAAGCTCATCCTTTGACAGAAACCATTATTTGTTTCTAGTAGTTACACTATGAAGTGAAACAGTAGCCCTCCGATCTTATTCAAATTCATTTGCACCGTTGAATTGACTTCATTGAATCTTGTGTTCATTTCGCCATTTTGCACTTCGGCATTTCAGGATCCCCGTGGTGAATATTTCTTTACTCTCCATGTCTCGATCCCCAAAACTCCGAAATGGAGCTTGCCGCTTCGAGTTGTCTTCTACAGTTCTTCGACAATGTGACCATCGAAATATGACCCCTCTCCAATCACACAAGCGCTTCGATTTCCAAATCAACGGTCCTCGATCCGTGGTGATCGGATGGCTATCCTCTGCCCTGAGACTTCAGCCTTCGGGACTTTGGGGGAGTGATGGAGTTAAAACTCCTGAAGAAAAAACTCCCAGAGTGAGGTCAGTCTTACATCACTCGATGATGTGTCATGAACGGAGTGGTTGTCACGTGTCACTCAGAATTGTGATTTCCAGTGCCCTGAAATGCCTAATCAACTTGACACTTGTCATTGTCTGATCATGCCATGTGTCATAGTCTTCCACCTATCCTTTCTGACGTGGTCTGCCACATTCTCCTCCTGGATCTATCGACCCAGATCACTTCGCAATTTCACATATCGTGATTTCGACATTCTTGATGTGAATGTTCTCGACACTTCCAAGTCCCAGTCTGTGAAACTCTGAAATGAAGTCAGATCAGCTTTTCGGCTTTTCACACTTCACAACTTTGGGGCTCCTGTGATGAGGAATCTCAACACTTGACTCCTCCATCTCTCGGTATCCAAAACTTCAGTATCCCGAAACTGTCTCCTGCTTTCGGGATTTCGGCGTTTCGCATTTTGCGATTCTGGGACTCTTGTGGTGAAGTGTTTTCACACTTCAACTCCTGGTATCCGGAACTATCTCCTGCTTTCGAGATTTTGGCGTTTTTCATTTCACCATTTTGGCATTTCGACACTCCTATGGTGAAGTGTTTTGACACTTCAACTCCTAGTATCCAGGACTCCGAAATGGAGTTATTTCCCAGTCAGTAAAACTCTTGTTGATGTGCCTCTTCGAGATTTCGGGATTCCATATTTAATAACTCTGGGACTCCTGTGTTGAAGAGTCAAAACTCTTGACTTCTCAATCTCCCAGTATCCAAAACTCCAAAATGGAGTCGGATCAACATATTCTGGAGTTTCACATTTCATCGTTTCAGTATTCTTTTCGTGAGTTGCTTCCTTGACTCCTCCAATGCCTGGTATCTGAAACTCTGAAATGGAGTTTACGCTTCTAATCTTTCCATGCAATTATCCCTGTGCTACTGAACTTCCTTTCCTTCCTGTTTGCCATCAAATAAACAACCACACTCTTGCACTCTTCGTGCACCTCTGCATTATCTCTTCTAAGCTTACGTTGTCCCTATTTTTCCATCGCTGCATACTCTGATCTTGCCATCAATGACAAGCACATCTGCCTGAAAGCATGCCAACAATATCCCCCTTTGGCATTGATGGCAACCCTGAATGACTACAATAATCTATTTGGACCTCCAACTGTAGCAGCCGGTCCGGACCACTCCTTTTCTCCCCCTTTGACATCAATGTCAAAGAAAACATGCTCCCCCTGAGTTGTTGTAGTATTTTTAGGAGGTATCAGGTATTTAATCAATACAAAGCTCCCCCTAATAGGATGGACTCTCTTAGGTGTGAGACGGGATGACACCCAACTTCTGTCGGAGATATTCAAATGGTGTCTTGGCTAGGGGTTTAGTAAATATGTATGTAATTTGTTATGTGGTTGGAATGTAATGGACCTGAATAACCTTATTGGTGACCTTCTCTCTCAGAAAATGGTATTTTATGGGAATATGCTTGGTCTTGGAGTGGAATACAGGATTGTTGGACACACTGATGGCACTAGTTTTATCACAATGGATTGGGATCGGTGAAACATATTTTACCTCCAAGTCTGCAAGTGTTTGAATCATCCATAATATCTGTGTGCAACAGGTAGTAGCAACAATGTACTCTACCTCTATAGTTGATAAAGAAATGGAACCTTTATTTTTACTAAGCCATGCTACTAATGAGTCACCCAGGAAGAATGCTCCTCCACTGGTGTTTTTTCTCTCATCAACACAGTTTTCCCAATCTACATCTGAATAGGAAATTAACTAAAAATTCTAATTTCTGGGATACCACAGACCATAAGTCATTGTTTCTTTCAAATACCTGAATATCCTTTTGACARCTAGCAAATGATTYTGTTTAGGTGCAGACTGATATCTTCCTACCATTCCAACAACATGCATGATGTCTGGGCAAGATATTGTGATGTACAATAGGTTTCCTATCATTGACCTATATGAACTTTGATCAACATCAGGTGAGTCATCATCCTTGCTTAATTTGCATCCAGTTACCATAGGTGTGCCCACAGGTTTAGAATCTTCCATTTGAAACCTTTTCAACATTTCTCTTAGATATTTTTCTTGATAAATGATCATCCCTTCAGACCTCTGAGTAATTTGCAGACCAAGAAAAAATGATAGTTCACCTATCATAGACATTTCAAACTCAGACTCCATGGTAGAAGAAAACAATTTTACCAATGAATCTGTATTACATCCGAAGATCATTTCAGCTACATAGACCAACACAATGAGAAGATCATCACCCTTTGTTTTGATATATAGATTGTTGTCAACTATTCCTCTCTTGAACCCTTTGTCTTTGAGATACGTATCCAGTCTGTGATACCAGGCATGAGGAGCTTGTTTTAACCCATATAAATCTTTCTTTAGCTTGCATACTAAGTCAGGGTTATCAAACAGTTTGAAACCCTCTGGTTGTTCCATATAGACTTCTTCATTTAAATCTCCATTTAGAAAAGACGACTTGACATCCATTTGATAGACTTTAAACCTTTTATGACAAGCATAGGAAAGAAATATTTTGATAGCTTCTAACCTTGCTATGGGCGCAAATGTTTCATCAAAATCCAGTCCTTCTATTTGAGCATACCCTTTACAGACCAATCTTGCTTTGTTCCTGGCAACTTGTCCCTGCTCATTCAATTTATTCTTAAATATCCATTTGGAGCCAATGACATTTTTACCTTCAGGTCTATGAACCATCTCCCACGTATTGTTTTTCTCAATATGATCAAGTTCATCATTCATTGCTTTAACCCAATGGTCATCTTTGCTGGCTTCATTAAAATTCTTGGGTTCTAGCATGGATATGAAATCTATATGTGATTGTTCGATGTTTTTGATTAGCTTTCTCCTGGTTTGTACACCTTTGTCTTTTTCACCAATTATCTAACTTGCAGAATGATTCTTTTGAGTGATTCTGGAGGAGGAATTTGAAGTTGTCTGCTGATTTGAGTCTATCTGAGTATCTGTGTCTTCATCTGATACAAAGTCTTCATTTTTTTATTCTTGGACCTGTTCATCTTCATCTTTAGTTGTGTCTTATGTAGAGGACTCATTACTGTACACCTCTCTTGTTGGGATTCCCTCATCAACTTTTACGTCAATACAGTCAACCATTTTATGCAGCCTCTTATTATAGCATCTGTATCCTTTGTTGTTTGTAGCATACCCTAAGAAGATACCTTCACCAGCCCTATCATCATATTTGCCAAGGTTCTCATCATTATTCTTTATGTAACATTTACTCCCAAAGACTTTGAAGTGTTTAATTGAAGCAGGTCTCCCATACCATAGTTCATAAGGTGTCTTGTCACTTTGTGGTCTAAGGTGGGATTTGTTAAGAACATGGACTGTTGTGTGTATTGCTTCTACCCAGTAGGTTTGACCAATGTTCTTCTCATTCATCATTGACCTGGCCATTTCCTGCACTGTTTTGTTTTGCCTCTCAACTACTCCATTTTGTTGTGGAGTTCTTGCGATGGTGTATTCTCTCTTGATCTCAAGCTTATCACAGAATTCCTTGAAGTCACTTGACATAAACTCTCCTCCTCAATCTGATCTTACTGCCTTTAACCTCTTGCCTGTTTGAGTCTCAGTTAAAGCCTTAAATATTTTAAACTTCTCAAAAGCTTCATCTTTTTCCTTGAGAAAGGCAACCCAAGTAAGTCTGGAGTAATCATCAATAATCGAAATGAAGTAGTTTTCTTTCCTTATGCCTTCCTGTCTTGATGGTCCACATAAATCCATATGAACTAGTTGGAGTGGTTTCTCTATTGAAGTAAAGCTCTTGGACTTAAACTGTGTCCTGGTTATCCTTCCTACTTGGCAGGGTTTACACATTGAATCTTGGGGCTTTGATATTCTCGGAAGATCTTTTACTACCTCGATATTTTTGAGTTTGATTAAGTGGTTAAAGTTTAGATGTCCAAGTCTCCTATGCCATAACCAACTTTCATCATGTTTTCTTAGATGACACTCTTCTCTATTTTCTTTCAGCACATATACATTATTTCCTGTCCTTATGCCTTTGGCCACCACCTTTCCTGAGTTTATAGACTTTATCTTGAAGTCCTTGGACGTGAACACCACTTCACATCCTCTGTCACACATTTGAATTACACTGAGCAGATTATGTTTCAGCCCATCTACAAGTAGAACATCTTGGAATTTTCCTTTTTCATTACTTAAACTCACCATCCCTTTACCCTTTATTTTACCTGGAGCATCATTTCTAAAGGTTACGTTTCCTGATTTTCTTTCACTTAGAGATAAAAACTTACCGTTGTCTCTCATCATATGTTTGGAGCATCCACTGTYTATATACCAAGGGTTCATTTTTCTTTGAGCTGACAACACTAATCCACACTTGTCACTTTCTTTCTTCTTCCTCACCTTGACATTTTCAGCAGGGGAATTCAAATCTGGTTCATAGTTCCTTAATCAACAGTCAACAGATTTATGTCCATAGTTATGACAGATGTAGCATTCAATCTCATTGTTCAATACGTCAAAATTATTGTTGTAACGTTGTCTATTTATTGACTATTGATTATTTCTTGACCTCCTTAGTCTCATGTCTCTAAACTTAATTTGGCAATTTGCAATCTGTGAAGGTTTGTTACTTGGCTGTATCATTCTTTGTTGTGGTAAGTATTTATTCCTTTGAAATCTTAATTGCTCATGTCTAAGTCTTAAGGAAAAATTTATAGCTTTGTGGCCAAAGTTAGAACAGTAGAAATAATAGCCATAGAAAAAAAATTTGTACCTGGAAAATGGTTGTTTTCTTTGAGAAAATCGATTCCTTCCATGCTGATGACGTCTTTCAACAGGGAGCGCACTATTTATTTGTTCTACAGATTCAGTCTTGGCACCTTTTTCTTTACTCGTCCTAGGAACTGGTTGTCTTCCTTTGTTTTTGCAAGTTTGTTGTTGTCATTGGTTGTAGAATTGACAAACTTGATGGGTTCTTCGTTTCTTGGCTTACCACTACTTGATCCCTCTTCATAACCCAAACTAGTGTTCAGCTTTGGATTCCATTTCTGATTCAGAATGGTGGATAATCCTTCTGAGGCTTTGATACTTGATAGATTCTGATTATACAAGGCTTGAAACTTCTCCATCTCTTTCCTAGTTTTCACTACTTCTTGTTCTAAGGCTTCACATCTTGCCTTCTTTTTTGATAACTGTCATTTTAGAATGTCTTCGATTTTCTTTGCCTCTTCTAATTCCACTTTTAGTAGGACAAGGTCTTCATCAGGTTCTTTACTATCTTTCTCGAACTGTATCAGCAATTGTCTTTGCTTTCTGTTCTTAATTCTTAGTCTGTTAATCTCTTCCAATGCACTGATCAACTCTCCTTCCATGTCAGCCACAACTTCTTCTTCATTAACACCGCTTCCTGTGATTTTATTATCATAATCCTCTTTGGACATAAGTATGAAGTCATTTAGTTTATCTTCAATAGAGGAGTCATTGTCTTCATCATCTGAAGGATCATCATCATTGTTTACGCAAAGACTTTTATTCTTAAAGTTATTCTCTTTAAAGAAATTTCTATGTTTGTGCTTCTCCTCATCATCACTTGTCTGATCCTTTCTTTTGTGGGGACATTTATTTGCAAACTGACCTATCCTACCACAGTTGAAACATTTGAAAGACAGTTTACCTTTGTATTTTCCTGATCCCTTCTTCAGTCTCTTCACAAATTTTGCTTCAATTTCATCGGGCTCAGAATCCTCATTCTTGTCTGCCTTAAATGATGCTTCTCTAAAGATGGGTTTATCTTTAACTATTCTCATTTCATATGCAGTCAATGTTCCTAGAATTTGATCAAACTCCAAGGTTTTAGATCATTAAGTTCTTTTATAGAAGAGACCTTCGGATTGAACCTATCTGGGAGAGATCTAGAGATTTTCTGAACTAAAGAAGGTTCCTCATTTTTTTCACCAAGTGCTTTCATTGCATTTACCATTTCTTCTACTCTCAGAAAGTATTTTCCAACAGTTTCATCTTATTTCATCTTTAGTTGTTCAAACTGTATTCTGTAGGTTTGAAGCTTGGCATCCTTTACCTTCTCATTACCTTCATAACTGCTAATGAGTTTGTCCCACATTTCTTTGGCAGTTCCTAGATGCATAACTTTTACGAATTCTGCTTCTGTAAGCCCACTCAAGATAGCATTCATAGCCTTAGCGTTGAAGCTAAATTCTAGCTTGTCATCCTTATTAGCTAGTACAAATGGCTTTACATAACCAGTATCTACCACATCCCAGACATCTGCACCTAAAGCCATTATGTAGGTTCTCATTCTAACTTTCCAGAAGGCAAAGTTTGTTCCATTGAACAAAGGGGTCTTATTGGTTGAATTTCCTTCATGGATTGACATGTTTAAGCTCTAGGATCTACCCTTAAATAAAAGGGGCCGACTCTGATACCAATTGTTGGACAACTGAGAGGGGGTGGGGGTGAATCAGTTGTAACCTTGCTTAAACAATTATACTTATTTTAAACTCTTTCCAGATCACTCAAAGACAATCACAATAATGCAGGGAAGTAAGCAATAGACCATTCAACATCATTCACACATATGAGATACACAGAGACAGATATTTCTTGAGTAAACTCATAAAGGGTAAAAACCTCTTCTTCTTTATATGATAAGTAATTTGTACATTATTTACATTATCATACATATGAGCACCAACTCATAATGAGGCTACAACCTCTATTTTGCAAGCTACTACTTCCTGAGAGCACCAATTCTATGGATTCTCTAGCATCAACTAGAAGGAAGCACCAAGTCCCTCGTTTCTCTAGCACCCACTTGAAGGAAGAACCAACTGGATGGAAGCACCAACTTCCAGTCACATAGGTTCCAACCTATATAACAGAGAACAATAGTTCTCCCTTGCACCACCCTGCCACCCTTGTTTCTTTGGCTACAATTAGATGGAAGCTACAACTCCCTGTGTTCAAGCACCCACTTGAACCTCTGAGGACAAAAATCCTCCCTAGCACCTCCCTACCACCCACAAATCTAAATATTTTCTATTAAGACTTATTACAGCGATATAAAGTTATTCAATGGATTACCGGTCTCATCACTGTTCTGCTACACTGTGCTGCTCTGTCTGCATCAGTGTCTTTTGCACACTCCTTGCGCTTTCTGTTCTTTTGCCTTTTATGCTCTCTGTGCCATGTCCCTTCAATGCACCAGTCCCCTTCTGTGCATTTCTACTTCTGCGCTCTACCTCCTTTTTCACACCTCAGTCACACTCAACAACCACACACATTTTTTTTTTTTTCAGCATTCTTATACTCTCTGTGCACCTTCTGCATGCAATCTGCTTCTTGCTCTTGCATCCTCTGTGGCCCAACTCTCCTCCACATCGGGGTGTTTTCTCCACTTCACTCTTCCACAATTATCCCATCTCCTGTGTGCCACGTTGTCTCACTCTGTTCTGCATCTCCTGCTCATTTTGAGTGCTCTGCCTGATCATCATGGTAACTCTTCAGCTTCTCTGTCGGTTTACCCCACGCATCCATCATCACTGGGTGTTATCTCAAGATTCCTCAACTTCTATGGCAGTTGAGACTCTTCATCTTCTCTCTCATAGATGAGCTCATCCTCTAGCAGAAACCATCATTTTTTTCTAGAAGTTACACTGTGAAGTGCAAAAGTAGCCCTCTGATCTTATTCAAATTCATCTGCACCGTTGAATTGACTTCATTGAATCTTGCATTCATTTCGCCATTTCGCACTTCGGCATTTCGGGATCCCCGTGGTGAATATTTCGTTACTCTCCATGTCTCGATCCCCGAAACTCTGAAATGGAGCTTTCCGCTTCGAGTTCTCTTCTACAGTTCTTCGACGATGTGACCACCAGAATATGACCCCTCTCCAATCACACAAGCGCTTCGATCTCCAAATCAACGAACCTCGATCCGTGGTGATCGGATGGCTATCCTCTTCCCTAGGACTTCAGCCTTCGGGACTTTGGGGGAGTGATGGAGTTAAAACTCTCGAAGCAAAAAATCCCAAAGTGGGGTAGGTCCTGTGTCACTCGATGACATGTTGTGACCGAAGTGGTTGTCACGTGTTACTCAGAATTGTGATTTCCAGTGGCCTGAAATGCCTAATCAACTCGACACTTCTCGTTGTCTGATCGTGCCATGTGTCATAGTCTTCCACCTATCCTTTCTGACATGGTCTTCCACATTCTCCTCCTGGATTTATCGGCCAAAATCACTTCGTGATTTCACATATCGCGATTTCGACATTCTTGATGTGAATGTTCTCGACACTTCCAAGTCCCGGTTTGCAAAACTCCGAAATGAAGTCAAATAAGCTTTTCGGCTTTTTTCACTTCGCAACTTCGGGGCTCCTATGATGAGGATTCTCGACACTTGACTCCTCCATCTTTCGGTATCTGAAACTCTAGTATCCGAAACTGTCTCCTGATTTCAGGATTTCGGTGTTTCGCATTTTGCGATTTCGGGACTCCTGTGGTGAAGTGTTTTGACACTTCAACTCCCGGTATCCGGAATTGTCTCCTACTTTCGAGATTTTGGCGTTTCTCATTTCGTCGTTTCGACATTTCGACACTCCTGTGGTGAAGTTTTTCACAACTCCCGATACCCAGGACTTAGAAATGGAGTTATTTCCTGGTCAATAAAACTCTTGTTGATGTGCCTCTTTCAGAATTTTGGGATTTCAGATTTCGCAACTCTGGGGCTCCTGTGTTTAAGAGTCTCAACTCTTGACTTCTCAATATCCCAGTATCCGAAACTCCGAAATGGAGTCGGATCAACGTATTCCAGCATTTTTCATTTCGTCGTTTCAGTATTCTTGTCGTGAGTTGCTTCCTTGACTCCTCCAATGCCCGATATCTGAAACTCTGAAATGGAGTTTACGCTTCTGATCTTTCCATGCAATTATCCCTGCATTGTTGATCTTCCTTGCCTATCTGTTTGCCATCAAATAAACAACCACACTCTTTCACTCTTCATGCACCTCTACACTATCTCTTCCGAGCTTACGTTGTCCCTATTTTTCCATCACTGCATACTTTGATCTTGCCATCAATGACAAGCACATCTGCCTGAAAGCATGCCAACATCCATCTGTAAATGAGTATGCCTCGTGGCCTACCACATTCTCTAATACCTCATCTTTGAAATGGTTTGGAAAAGGGTCATGTAGGCAAGCATCATTCGGTTTCCTCAGGTATACACAAATCCTTATCCCCCCTTGTTTATTTTCTTGCACTTCCACAGGGCTTATCCATTCATATTCTTATACTGGTTCTATAATTCCAGCTTCTAACATTCTATGATTTTTTTCTTTCACATTCTACTTATATATTGGATTATGTCTATAAGGTCTTTGTCTGACAGATCTAGCCTCATGTTTGAGAGATATATTCATATCTCCTAGCTCTCATGCTATGCCTTTCATCTCTGTAAACGTTGTTGGGAATAGGTTACTGTATTCGTGCAGTAACTCTATTATTCTTTCCACTGTTTGTTCATCCCAATAGTCTCCAATAATTTCCATTTTAGGTTTATGTGTTGTCCCAATATTAACTTTCTTCACTTTGATAGGTGCAACAAATACTTCTGATTCCAAAGATGGACCTTCCACCTTTCTTTCACCTTCAAATTTTGTAATATGAATGTTGTGTGGGTCATCTTCATCTGGTGCTTCTTCTTCCACATGATCGCATGAAAATAGTTCTTTGATTGTTTATATTTTCTATTGTTGATACTTTGTCATGCATTCCACCTTTGGTTCATCAATAAATATCACTCCTCTTATTTGTTTGAGTGTTGAATCAATGTTTGGGTTCTCATGTTCGAATCATAAGGTTACTATAAAATTATGTTGTAATGTTATCCATTCTACAGTGCCTTTGCGCAGTTCCTGGTCTACATACCAGTTTTATGGAATTCCTTCTAAGGTATGGATGAAGTAATCAGGCCATTCCTCTGGTGGTGTCATCCTCCATAATGTTATACATTTCTCCAAATGTTCTATTGGTGTCCCTTATCCATCATATATCTACATCTTAGTGCTCATGTTGGCCCTTCACCAAGTTTTGGGATAACCTTGGTCATTTTGACCTATTTTGGGACTTCGACAGCTAGTCGAAGAAGAACCGCCAAGCGAAGCAGAGATCATGGGATCTCAGTCCACTTTTGGGCCCCTTTTAGGATTTTGGAGTTAATGTAATGGGATAGGGATGTCGGCTCGTGGTTTTACCCATGCTTAGGCCCACTTTTGTAATGTATAAATAGATACTTAGGCAATGTAAGGATGGTTGATGGCTTAGTGCTAGTAGTTAGATCTGTGTGATCGGATGTGGATTCTAAATTCTCTGTGCATGATTGTAAGAGGATTGCATAGCTAAGTGCAAGTTGTTGTAAGAGGTTGTAGAAGGTTTTGTGCTGAAGTGCAAGGAAGAAGGATCTAGCGAGCTGCACAGATCTTCTGTCACGTGCGAAGTAAGGGTTTTGACTAGCTTTGTGTTGTAACCGATTGAAGACACTAATAAAGAAGAAGAGTTGGTGGATGTAGCCCCAGGGTGGGGATGAACCACATAAATCTGTGTATTATGCTTTGTGCTTTGACTTGATGTGTTTATCTCTTTCTTTCCTAAGTGCTTTGATATATTTAGATAGATCTACTTATGCTTTATGCTTCTTAGATGTGTATGAATGTTAGATTTGATATGTATGAAGATGCTTAGTTCTGATCTACTAGATCTGATCTGGGTTACTATGGTTAAGTGTTGAAATACTGTACATATGAGTACTCACCGCGAAGCTCTGTGTTGTCTGCGAAGTATAATAAGGGTTAAATATTGATGAACGATCTATGATAAGTGCCTTGTAAAGATAGAATCACAGATCTGTGTCCCAGCTAAGGTTGCAGACACCTGAGTCTTGCAACCACCCCTACCTCTACCTCGGGTGAGACTTCATCTGCTTCACAAGTGTTGTCGAAAGGGTTGGTAGTTAGGGTTTTGTTGGTGCACTCTTGAGCATTGAACCCTAGGTCTGCCCTTGTGCCAACAAATGGTTCCATTGTCGGGACCTGAAACTGTGATTGATGGGAACTAGAGAAGAAGAATATTTGTGCAAAGAAATCTCTATGCGTAGATCTGTTTCCCTAGTGCGCAGTGTTCTACTTGACCTGTGAAGCTTTGTGCCAAGAAAGAGAGGTCAGATCTGAAGAAAAGAGGTCAGATCTGCAAGAAAAGAGGTTGATACTGAAGAAAAGAAGAAAGATCTGAACGCTTTGTACTCTAAGAAAGGTAAAAGTGGAATTTTCTAATTAAAAGAGGTAATATCTGTAAGCTCTGTGCTTTGATAAAGGTAAGAAAGTTCTAGATATGAAATCTTTGTGCTCTGTAGAAGTAAGATAAGTGGAAATTTTGTTAGAAAAACAGGACCGCAGAGCAATAAAATAAAACAAATGCAGAAACAAAACACATAAGACACACAATACAAGAGAGACACAGATTTACGTGGTTCACCCAGTGTGGGCTAAGTCCACCAAAGAAATTGCCAGGTCCTTCCTTTATTATTATCCAGCAAATGAAGGGATACAACCTACAACAAAACCCACTATAACTTCCTCTTCTTTCTCTCACAGTCTCCTCTCTCAGAATACAATATTCACCATCAACCATAGCCGCAATACATTTCCCTCATAAAAGAGGGTTGCCTTCTAGGGAAAAAAACCCTAACATAATCTCTACCGTTAGATNTGCGACCTTATAATGAACGGTCCAGATTTACAATGAAATTACAATATACTTTTATAAGGCAATTTTTGCTTCGGGGGCCCGCTTGCCCCCAGACCCCCCAGCCGAGGGGATATCCCCCCCAGACCCCGCAGAGGGGGTACCCCCCCTCTGCACTCCCCTGCGTGGAAGAGTGTACATACTTCTGGGGTGTAAATACTTCATGGGGTATAAACACGGCTGAAAGTAAAAGACCTATAAATCAAGAAGATAATCAGGCTCCACAAC
>ML802007.1:474090-488730 GCA_009831015.1 Picea engelmannii
ATATTAAATAATCTCTTCATTAGAAATACCTTATTCGACGCCGAGGGTTTTTCATACAATTTGGCCAACGCATCCATCAAACCCTTCGTTGTCTTTTCTTTCGAAATATTGAAAGCCACCAACACTGCCAGGCTCAGCCGTATTGTTCCTAGAGCCTTTCTGTCAAGAATCTCCCATTATTCGTCCTTCATGGCCGTCGGCTTCTTTTCTACTTCGCTCAATGGTAGGAATAGATCCTTCTGATATAAATAGTCTTCCATCTGCATCTTCCATAACTGGTAGTTTTGGCCGTTAAATTTCTCGACCCTAAACTTTCCATCTTCCGACATTGCTCCCACTCGAACCAGGAACCCNGTTTTCCTGCGAGTTACCTTATGCTCTGATACAAGTTGTTAGAAAAAAAAGAACGCAGAGCAATAAAATAAAACAAATGCAGAAACAAAACACAGAAGACACACAATACAAGAGAGACACAGATTTACATGGTTCACCCAGTGTGGGCTACGTCCACCAGAGAAATTGCCAGGTCCTTCCTTTATTATTATCCAGTAAATGAAGGGATACAACCTACAACAAAACCCACTGTAACTTCCTCTTCTTTCTCTCACAGTCTCCTCTCTCAGAATACAATATTCACCATCAACCATAGCTGCAATACATCTCCCTCATAAAAGAGGGTTGCCTTCTAGGGAAAAAAACCCTAACATAATCTCTACCGTTAGATTTGCGACCTTATAATGAACGGTCCAGATTTACAATGAAATTACAATATACTTTTATAAGGAAAATTTTGCTTCGGGGGCTTCGCCCCCGAACCCCTGCTGGGGGCCCGCTTTCCCCCAAACCCCCCGGACCCTGCAGAGGGGGTACCCCCCCCTATGCACTCCCCTGCGTAGAAGAGTGTACATACTTTTGGGGTGTAAATACTTCATGGGGTATAAACACGGCTGAAAGTAAAAGACCTATAAATCAGGAAGATAATCAGGCTCCACAACCAACAAATTTTTGTTTCTAGAGCATGGGTCTAGGTATTTTTGATAGATTCTATCCTAGCTTGAAAACTAGGGCATTGTTAGATGAAAGAAGGTTTGATATGAATAGATCTGATAAGAATAGTGATAGATATGGTATACCTATGCATAGAAAGAATGTTTGGACTAAAAAATGGATGTAGGATCCTAGAAAGAATTTGTTGCAGATTGGCCCCTATGCTCCTGGTGCGAAGTAGAGAAGAGGTTGGGGATCAGTTACAAGAGAGAGAGGATTAACCCTATGTTATAGTTGCAGAAAACTGGGACATCTAGCTAAGGAATTCCCTAGTGGAGGACCTAGTTGTCTTTGTTGCAAAGCTCTAGATAATGAAGTATTGGAATGCCCCAAAATGATTGCTAGGCTCAAAGGAATGAATTTGAACCCTAGGGCAGATCCAGAGATAGCAAAACCTAAAAAAGAATCAGATAAAGTATTAATCCAGATGAAAGAAACCCTGAATGAACACCGACATGTCATATTATCAGATATCTTTAAAGAAAAAGAATGCATTGAATTAAGGATAGGGGACTTCGACATTGATTGTGTTCTATATGAGGAAACACGGATGCATATCATGGCAAAGAGAACGTGGGAAGCTATAGGGAATCCTGCCATGATCCCTTCACTAGGAGGAATAGGACTCTTCAGAGGAAAATTGGTAAACCTATGTGGAAGGCTCACTTAGATATCTACGAATGCTGATGGAACTTTGACTGAAGAAGACTTTGAGATTATTAAATTTATTGAGGATAGTGCCCCATTTACTATGTTACTTGGAAAACCTTGGATTGACAGAGATCAAGTTAGACAGAAGGAAGAAGCATAAGTTTTGGAACATAAGAAACAAGAATTAGAATATTTTATGACCAAGAAGATTGCACAGTTGATTGAAGAACAGAAGAACAGATCGAAGCTCCTTGACACTAGAGACCCCAATGTCGAAGCTGAAAGAATGTTAGAAGCTTCGCAGAAGACTGAAGAACATGTCCCGGAGAAAGAAGAATTATTACCCCGTAGAGAATCTCAACAGCATGCAGTGACTATGCTAAAAGAAGATAGGAATCAGAACGGAAAAAGACGGACCGAGTTGAAGATTACTGGGAAGAAGGATAGAAAGTTAAGTAAGAAGAGGGCGAAGATTGAAAAGTTACAGGAGATTCCAGATGGAACATCATAGAAAGAAAATTTATAGAATGGGAGCTTCACCAAGATATTAGAACAATGACCGATGGCACTTCGCTATGGTAAAGAAATATAGTCATTGGACATATATACCCGTTCTACTTCCACCTCGAACGGACATAAAAGCATTAAAGGATCGCCACCAGACCATTGGACCGCGCCATAACGGACAGATCAATGTTAATGGAATATTCATACCCGTTGCAAGCATACCATTGCCAAATTTCTTATTTATATCGTCGCACCATGCTCGAAGAACACTTCTACCAACTATGAATTCAAAGCCCACAGAACTAGTGATTGTATACAGTGGTCATTGCGATCTGATTTTTCATCCTAGTGCAGTATCTAAGATCATTGTGACCTTGATTATTTTTCCCGAGTGCGTATGTTTGACGAGCTCACCACAGTTGAAGAATCCATCATAGAGGTCCTCCTTGATTTAAGGATTGAGAGAGTCATGTCATAAAGAGGAATGTCCAATGGAGTCCAAGCATCATCAACAAGAGGAGTAGCAGCTTCTCCATCCACTGCTCAAGACGGACCGTCCCGATAGGTCGATGAGAATGCTAAACTGATTCCTAGCATTTTTCCTTCTTACCTACCCACTCTACATGGTGAAATCAACCGTGATAGTGTGCCCCGATAATTCGAGTATGCTATGATCACTTCATACCTGTCGAAAGGGGTGCATGTAGTTTGTGTCGATCAGGGCAAGCTTGCAGCATTGAAGTTTAGTGACTTCAACCTCGGTGATGGGAAAGTCTACAATATGCTCACCCCGCACAAGTATCTAATGAAGATGAAGGGAAAGAACTCGAAGATCATCCCATAATCTTGGACCTAGAACCTCGTGCAGTCAACATTGGTGAATGTCATGAAGATCCCGCACTTTGGCAGACAACAGGAGGTGAATGCATGCATAAAATTGCTTCTATCTTGCTATCATAGAGGCTACTTGTGGTTGAACCACCGTGTCATAGTGGATCTGACCTTGATCAATTGGATCACAGGACTCATCATGCAAGGCCCTGACCCACAGGAGTTTCATCCTGGAAAGACCACAGACAAAGCGCTATCAGTGAAGATCAAAGAAACCTATGGCGATGTCGAGAAGGGAACACGAGGCTACAAGGTAGCCTCTATTCAGAGTGGTGAAGTGTGCCTTTACTGTCAGCTGATCACAAGAAATCTAGTTCGTAAGAATCGGCCCACCAAAGTGACTAGATTTGTAGTTGATCTCGCAGGGAAGTGCGTAGAAGGAATTCAAATGAATTGAGTGAAGTACTTGGTGAATCATCTCGAACTGGATTGCAGGGAAGTGCAAGACTAAGGGTATGAGTTCCATTTCAGTTGGCTTCTCATACTGATTGCCTTCATAGCATGGGAGATGCCAAAGGGTTCCACTTTCCCAAAGACTGAGCCATTTGAACCTTTGGCTGCGAGGCTCAGTACCTTGTCGTACTCGACCGATATGAGCAAGAAATGGTAGTCGAATTTCTTCTTCCATGTATACTAAAACTAGTTGAAGACCGCCATCTAGTCTACACCTCACATTACCCTGAACACGCTCCACAGATTCATACCCTTAATGAAGTTCAACGTAGATCACCACTTCATTTATATAACAACGCGAGCTTATGAACACAAGAAATAGTTGCAGTCTTATTACAAGTTGACCGAGGAAGACATCGAAGAGATCACCAAGGATTGGTTAGCAGACCTTCTCATTCCAAGGAACCCCGCAGAGCTGTCCGATATTGATAGCCCAGAGATTGTACCGGATACACCGGGACTAAGAAAAATGAAGAAGCCTGAAGAGGTTCACGAAGTAGATAGTGCATCTATAAGGACTGCCTCTATCACACCAGATGAAGGAGGTGATGGAGAAGAGATAGAAGGTGCCAAAATTGAACAACAGAAAGGCGAAGTACCACTGCCTAGGGACGAAGAAGACTCGTCAAAGAAAAGGAAGGTCTCACCTCTGAAATCTTCTTCCTGAAAGAAACCTAGAACCCCTATAACCAATATGCGAACTACCCTCACATTGGATGACTTTGATTTCATCGTTGTAGTGGCAAATGATGCTTCAAAGGAGATAGTAGAGAAGCAGAAGATGAAGTAGGAGCAAATGTATAACCGTATAGAGATTGAACTCTAAGGAGTGCAGCAGGAACTCTAGTCTAGCCACACAGTCCCCACTACACCTCTAACAACAGGGATAATAGAACCAGGAGATGAGCCAACTCAACTTCATGGGATTGCCGACATGGTCGAATCTCACCTTCGACAAGCTCAAAAATACACAGCACAAGCCACCCAAGCTTTGACACAGGTACAAGGAGTACTTGTCGAGCAACGTAGTGCTGCTGAATCAGAAAAACTTGCTCTTCAAGTACAGTGGGACAAAGATAAAGAAAAGCTACAACAAAGCATGGAACAGTTGCTCGCAAAGCAGCTTGAAGTCAAGGAAATAGTCAACAGAGCTCTCCACTCTGTGACTATTATCGAAGTACAGGCTGAAGAGAGAGTTCCACAGTAGGTGGCACAACTTGAAGAAGTTATACAGAAGCTTCAATAGAATATTGCCGATCTAGAACTCTGTGCTATGCCCGAGACCCCTTAGGAGATAAGAGACTAGCGAGAAGCATCTGCTCGCAGTGCAGTTGACCGATTGAAAGCTCTTGCCTTGGAGTGCAAGCAACTCAGTAACCATAGCACCCAGACTTATGAGAACCTTATAGAGAATTCAGAGTTACATGAACTAGAGTCACAACTTCAGGAAGAAAAGAAGCATGCAGATACATTATAGGCGTAGTTGAAGGGCCTGTCTGCAGTGGATAAAATGAAAATATCTCATGAAAAATGCATAGCTCAGCAACAGATACATATGATCTAGATCAAAGTGATGGAAGTCACTCAGGGAATCCAACTAGTGCAAGACAAGGCATGCATGTTATTTTCTGAGATCGAAATCCAGGGAGCAGAGCTTGAGCAAGTTGTCATCACTGCAGAACAACGCCTGGAAGGACCAGTAAACGACACAGTGATCCTGGAATTCACCCAACAGGAGGCCACAACAAAGTAGTAGTTCGAAGCAGCTCGGGCCAAGCTCGAGGATTTCGAAGAAGAATTGCGCAGACCAGAGTGACTTAGGACGAGTCATAGGTGAGTGGTTGGGGCTTTTTGGTGCCAAGCGAAGAAGAGATCACAGGATCTCGATCCACTTTTGGGCCCCTTTTAGGGTTTTGGGGTTAATGTAATGGGAAAGGGATGTCAACCCATGAGGTTACCCACGCTTAGGCCCACTTTTGTAATGTATAAATAGATACTTAGGCAATGTAAGGATGGTCGATGGATTAGTGCTAGTAGTTAGATCTGTGTCATTAGATGTGGATTGTAAATTATCTGTGCATGATTGTAAGAGGCTTGCAGAAATAAGTGCAAGTTGTTGTAAGAGGTTGTAGAAGGCTTTGTGATGAAGTGCAAGGAATAAGGATCTAGCGAGATATGTAGACCTTCTGTCCTGTGTGAAGTAAGGGTTTTGAGTGGCTTTGTGCTGTAACCGATTATAGACAATAATAAAGAAGAAGAGTTGGTGGACGTAGCCCCAGGGTGGGGTTGAACCATGTAAATCTGTGTATTATGCTTTGTGCTTTGACTTGATGTGTTTATATCTTTCTTTGCTAAGTGCTTTGATATATTTAGATAGATCTACTTATGATTTGTGCTTCTTATATGTGTATGAATGTTAGATCTGATATGTATGAATATGCTTAGTACCAATCAACTGGATCTGATCTGGGTTACTATGGTTAAGTGTTGAAATACTGTACATCTGAGTACTCACCGTGAAGCTGTGTGTTGTATGCGAAGTATAATAAAGTTAAATATTGATGAATGATCTATGCTAAGTGCCTTGTAAATATAGAATCACATATCTGTGTCCTAGCTAAGGTTGCAGACACCTGAGTCTTGCAACCACACCTGTCTCTACCTTGGGTGAGACTTCATCTGCTTCACAGGTGTTGCCAAAAGGGCTGGTAGTTAGGGTTTTGTTGGTCCACTCTTGAGCATTGAACCCTGGGTTTTCCCTTATGCCAACAACTCCTCTGCTCTGCGCCGAATCTAATGTGCAACAGTCAATTACATTGGTACCAGTCCTCAATTGTTTCATTGTGTGCAACTCACCAACTTGTAGGTGTTTCATTGAGTGAAATGCCCAGGGCTAAGGGCCTTTGATTCTCTAACACTTCATCTTCATATCTTGTTAGGAATTCTTCTAATTCATTCACCCCATGAAAACACATAGGTTCTCTTATCTCTGTAGCCACCCATCTAACTACACAGTCTATTCTTGTGCAGCTTCGTGTGGATACTTCATGTAATCTCTACTACCAATTCTCCAAGACTGTATCTAAGTCATAAGCACATGATGTGATTCTCCTCCATTTGAGTACTCCATCTACATTTAGGTTGACATAATCTTCTTATCGCGCAGTGATTCTACATAACTTATTGATTTCCTCCAGATCTAAGCAAGTGGGTTATACAATCCTTTCTCCTTCTGATGGATCTAATGTCGCAATGACTTTGTATTCTCCTTATTCGAATGTCATCTCCTTTTTATTAAAGTTTATTATGGACTGGTTATCAAATTCCCAATCCAGGCCAAGAAATTTTGGATAGGGTGTTGTTCCATCCACTATTTCTATCACTTCAAAGTCTACCTTAGTGCGCACTCCATCCAGATCTACTATCACACCCTTAAGCCTTCCAATTAGTAGAAATCTATGTTGGTTTTCTAGCTTCAATTAGATATGTGAATAGCCTAGTGTGGGCTCTCCCATACACTTCCATGTCTTCTTTGGTAACACATTTACCTCAGAGCCTAAATCCATTATGATATCCCCTATATTGAAATATCCAATGTTAGCATTCAGTCTGAATTCCCTTCTTTTCCTCCTTCTTGTATGGAGGCGATTGACTGTTTTCTATTCTAACATCCCCTCTACCTCTGTGTTACATTTTTATAACATATTTTGCAAAATTTTAACAGATGATTGGTCATTTAGTAGCTTAACACAAGATTGTAGAAAATTATTTATGGTACTTACTTGCACTATAGGTGGTACTTCACTGGTCTGTTCCATTGATAAGGGCATATCGTACATTGGTACATTCTAAGTATGTTGTGTGGTTGATGTAGATACAACATCTTTCTTGAGGAAATCCTGCCTTGCCTCGAATATTTATTTTTCTTTCCCCGCATCGAATTGTTTTTGTGGTTCAATACTCCTCTTCACCCATTGGTGTTGCATTGACTCATGTTACTACGTCAGTTCCTGTCTTATCACCTCCTCGTGTTACTATGTTGATATTTCTTCCATCATTCCTCACCTCTGTAGAAATCCATTGAACATTTTGATTGTTCTGATTCTGCTTTTCTTGATTCTTTCCCAATAATGTTGGACATTCCTCTATATCATGGTATTTTGCGCGGAAGTACATGCATGTCGCATGTAGAAGTGGACATTCCCTTGCATATTTTCTTGGTTGTTGGAAGTTGTGGCACACTAATGGACCTCTGCCTCTTCCAAATCCTTCTCTACCTCGTCCTCCACCTCTATATCCTCCTCGATCTGCTCGTGGTGCGTTGTACTAAGGCACATGATTATACTACATGGGGTTATATTGTGGTTGCGTGTTATTATACTAAGGTTGTGCAATGTTGTATGGAGGTGGAACCTGGTTAAAATGAGGTGTCACTTTCCTTGTCATCATTTCTTCCTACACCCTATAGGTGTCTGACGTTCTTTCCCGCATCAAGTCCATTGTATTACAATCTTTGTCATCATGACCCACTGATTTGCAAAAGTTGAAATATGAACTCTTGGGTACTGTTTGATACTTCTGCATCATGGGACAATGATATGGGTCATGTCCATGTGTTTTACAAATATCGCACCATGGTCCTCCTATTGGAAAAGGGTTTGGTAGCCCTGTGTCCATGTACTACACGAAAGTTGGGAACTCATTCTTGTGATGTCCTTATGTCCTACATGTGGTACACCAAAAAACTTCTCTTTTCTCTTTTCTCTTATTATGGTTTAGTTGAAATGTGAGGTTCTTCAAATCCTCCTTCAACTCCTCTATTGTTGGATCTGTTTTCTTATACTGGTTCTCTTCCAGCTGTAGGGCTGCTTGTAGAGCCTCTACCCGAGTTTGAAACTTATGTTGCCTCAAAGGGTACTTCAGATGTGGTAATAGTGAGTTCACAAAGAGATGTATATGTTGCATATCAATCATGACATACTTCAGCTTACCTTTAAGATGTTTAAACCTCTGATCAATCTCCCAAATAGAAGCACCTAGTTTCTTCCTGATTTCAATCATCTCATTCATATATTGATCCTCTGAGCTAGGCTTCTGAAATTAATTTATTAGTATCTTCTTGACATCTACAATCACCCTTGTCATTCCTAGTGGACTATTTATAGCTAATCTCATGTACCAATCCAGTGTGCAGTGTCTTAGCGTGATAGCTAACTGCAAAAGTTTTTTATCCTCATTTGTGATCTGCTTTTCTTACCAAATCTTATCACAGATAAACAAGTGCTTTTTAGGATCCTATGATGCTTCTCACTTGAATTCGGGTAACCAGATGGTGGGATCATGTCCTATCATTTTGAACGGTGATGAACTAAGAAATCCGCATGGTGTGGATACATGACCACTACTTCCTAAACTAGCTCCTCCAATCATTGTTCCTTCATTGGGTGCACTTCCTGCTATCTTTCTTCTACTAAAATTTGGTTGTCTAAATGGTGGTGTTATTTGTGGTCTATTAGTTGCACATGGGGTTATGGGTTCCACACTGACACTGACATGGATATGAGTTATGACTTTTTTTCCTAACCTTGGACCTCTTGTCTTCCTTTCATATGTTTCACATAGGATTTCTTCAATCTACTCCACAGTCCGAATATCCTCTACCTATTCTTCATCACTTTCCAATCCCTCTCTATCTGCTATGGATGTCTTCTTATTATTCATCTTATATTGGTAGGGTGCTCCACTGCGATTTTTTCCAATTTTTTCCATGATCTTCTTGATCTGATCTTCCTCCATCATGAATGGGTCCAAGGCCTCCTCCTTCTTTCCCTTATCCATCTCTTGTCAATGCTTCCCCCCTTCCCCCATGCACGCAGGGAAGTTTAGTTGTCTGCTTCCATAGTCATCACACCTTTGTTATACAATAAGATATTGATTGAAGTATAGAGTGATATGATATACCTACCTCTAGGTCCTTTTAGGAACTCTTTCTCTGTTACGTTGTAAGACTTCATAGTACCTACTACAAAATCTATGATAAATCCTGCAACAATACTGTCTAACCAGAAATCTACTACGTGTGTGAATTTGTTGTCAACTTTTTGTAACTGAACGATCTCCATAGGATTCCACTCAAGATTTTTTATTCAATTTGTAGGGTGGTTGTCTTTCAACCTCAATAGCCACTCCTGCAACACATGTGGGAAATCACAGAAAAAAAGACCTCATGTAGGTCGCTAAACATGTACTTTTCCAGATATTTGTGCATTGTTATATTATGGTTTTTGTTATCCTTCTATGAAAACGCAAGCTCCTTTGTTTTCAACCATCCTTCAATCTCCTCCTTTGTTGGATTCCATGGTCTGAACATTCCTTTTTATACCTTCATTATTTTCATGATTCTTTCACGAATCCCACTCCCTCAATCCCATGCAGTTCCAGCCGAAAACATAATCGTTTGTTGGTTGTCACTCCTTCTCTAACCACTTCTTGGGCTGACCCAGGTTCAGATCTGAATATATTCCAACAAATCCCTCTAAAAATATCGTCCCTCATGGTAAACTAGAAGGCAACATAACACACAAAGTGTACTGCGGAGTCTCACCCAAGATAGTTCTATGGGTGACCACAATGCTCAGATGCTTGCAACCTAGGAAAGAGTGGGGATATGGGATTTCATTTCATCCTCTTAGGCCTTGATCTAGTTTTTCTTCCTATTCTTCTTACTATTCATTCACTTGTTAAGTCTATGCATGAATTATAACATATTTAACATATAACAGATCTCATAGAATTATCCATTCATCCATTCATAGTCTAACTACTTACAGAAGGTAAACATGCAATCAATCACAAGATATAACACAGGTGTTACCATGGTTTACCCCATCCTGGGCTACATCCACAAAGATCTGTCTCTTAGGATCTTTTATTATGGTTCTATAATATATGGTGTCGCACACACTACAGTTTCAGATAATACAATCACAAAACAGGTTCCACAACCCCTGTGAGGTTGACTAGATAGCACCAGGATCCTCAGCCTGCGATATAACCCTCGGGATCTAGTTACTTGGCTCTCCTACATCTCAACAACTTACAAAAAGGCCTCAAATCTTACAGTCATTCTCCTGGCCAAGAAAAAAAATGTTCTCTCACCTTCTAGAACCCCCAACCTAGACCTCCTAGGTACTTATTTATACTTATTTTTGGCTTATCAACCATTACAATCTCTTATAGAAACCCTATCCCTAATGTGGTTAGATTTTCATGCATGCATGCCTTGCATTCTTTCCTCCTTTGCATGCAGCATTCCCTCGCACGTGCTTCTTTTCCTTCCAGCTATACTTTTGTAATTTAATCTTTACTTTCCAAAATTGGATTCTTCCTCAAAATCAACATGCTCCCAATAGGTGAGGTGAGAAGTTTTTGAGAATGATTTTGATGCAAATAATGATGGCCAACAAACCCACATCCTTTGTAGAATAACCTGCCATGAAATACCTTATAGTGTTCTTTGAGTCCCTAGTAATATTCAAGTGAGATATTTGATGATTTTTTGCAATCTGAAGTTCTTGCAATAATGCATATTCCTTTTCTTTGTTGTTTGAAGAAATCCCCAAGTTCCAAAAGAAAAAAACTTCCCTAATTTATCTAGGGCCATATAGCACCCCCTCACACCTGTCTCCCCAAATAAAAAAATGATATTAAAAGTATGTACCAAAAAATATTTGATAAGTCATTTTCCAAAGTTATTTTTTTCATGTCATTAAAATTAAATAAATATTTTAGGAGAGTGATCATGGATTTAGGACAAAGTTGGTTTGTTCATGAAATTATGTTTTTTGGATTTTATCTCGATATCATGATTGCCACAACAAGTTCAATGTGGGTGATACTTTTGAATCTCGCCGTCCATATGTAGATTCATCAAGTTTAAGAAAATATTGGAAATACATTAGACAAATTTCATCATAGGACTTATGATCCATTTGTAATGTTCTTGTTCAATAACCCTTGTCCCTCTCAAGGAAAGTGTTCAAAGAAATAAAATCAAAGGATGGTGATCATTGTAGAAGAAACCTCCAAAGGTAGCTTCAAAATATCACATAAAACAATCAAGACCAACAATAGTGACTCGTGTACCCAACCCTAGAATAACAATAACGACTTGAGTACCTAACCTTAGACCAACAACATCTAGTCAGTTACTCAACCCTCCCTTTGAGGGGTGGTGGCCTGAATACAGGCCTAGTATTTTCCGTGTTTATAATGCAAATAGCCATAGTTATAAATCCTTCCAGTGGTATAAAAGGACATGATGAATTCGACAATTCAAATGCAAAGAAGGAACAAATTGTGTTCCCATCTAGCTTAGATGTAACGAGGAGTTTACACTTAATCGATCCACCATTAATTGAAATCCCCTCACTTGAATCAAAAGATATCCAAAAGAACAAGGGGGGGGAAATCCCATGATATTTTTAGGTACGCAAAAAATATATATGGAACCGAAGGTATATATCTAGAAGGTGTAAATGAATCCAAGTCAATCATTAAATTTTGTTGAGTTTTATATGTACTAGTAACCTTCACTTAGACAAAGAGTTACAAAAATGAACATCAAACCTAGTTCGAGTAGTAAGGAGCAAATTGCTCATGTATATATTTTTCCATAGTTTATGTATTTATCGACTATGATTTTTTTTTAAGTAAAAGAATAAAATTTGAAATATTTAATTTAAAAAATAAATAAATAAATAACATAAATATTCTTAAATTTTTAATATTTCAAATTATATAAAAACTTACATTAATTTTTGTTTTATTATTTTTAATAAATAATAAATTTAAAATTAAGATAAATATTTTATTTTATTATTTTTTATATATAATAAATTTAAAATAAGAAAATGTTTTACTAAAAATCCAAACTTATGTTACAAAATTAAGTTTACATATACAAATAATGAAATCAAACATAAACTAATCAAACACAAAAGAAGTAGGCAAACTTGTGTAATAAAATTAAGTTTACATATACAAACAAGGATGTGTGGCAGCGCAGTCCTTGTCGGGTTGAAGTGGGATAGGAAAAAGTAGCAAGCAACATGAAGCACAGGTGGTATCCATGCAGTAAATAACACGTGGTATGTAGAACACCATTTATGTTTTGAAAGTATATAACAAAATACAATTTGTGCATAGTGGAAGAAAAAATTGGAAAATATGTGGCAAGCAGCATGAAGCACAGGTGGTATCGATGTAGTAAATGACACATGGCATGTAGAAAACCATTTATTTTTTTGAAAGTATATATTATAAAAAAAAATGGAAATTGAAATGCATTTGAAACAATTTTATTTGAAATATGTCAAAAAATAAAAGTCTGTTACATATTACTGGAAATTTCAATGCGTTTGTCATATAGACTGGGATTGGGGCTCTTGTAGACCATAAGAGAAATATGTACAAGAAACGTGACTATAGAAAGAAGATAGAGTGCAATACATGCAAAAAAAAAAATGGAAAAAAAATTGAAAGATAAAAGTGTTTAGCTACACATTTATATTAAAAAAAGTGGAATAATTGGGTTGATAAACAAAGCAGGATGTTATTTGTAGACTTACAATGATGGTACATATGAGCCCTTTTGCTATTTTCTTGTGGCTTTTGTTTCATTGATGTCGTTGACAGATGCTGGAATCATGGCAACTGCTTGTTGCCTTTCGTCGGTGGCCTGCTTCAATTCCCTTTCCAACCATTCTTCAATGTAGGTTCTCATTGGGGTGACGTTGATCTCATTCCGGATTTTTATGTTGAAAAGATCATTTTCTAATTCCCAGAAGTTGATAGAAAGACTACACAGAGCCTGATGAATTACCTCATTTTGTACTGAATAGTCGACTAGCCAGTCATCGATGTGAGCTTGATCATATTCAAGGATGTTGTAAAAATTTTAGAAAGACAATGCCTTAAACATATCAGCTTGTTTATCGAATTCTTTCCTAGTTAAGGGCAAGGAGTTTTCGATTAAGTCGGGGTCTTGAAAGTCATTGGTCCTTCCGGCTAAGTTATTTCTTCACAACCTTGTGAATAATTTATATTTCTTTGATATAGCTTGTTCACATGACTGAACAATGAGATGCAAGTTCTTCACTTTTTCTTTCCAGCATGCATTTAGTTGACCGATCCAGTTTTTGGATGGAAGATCTTGTCGTCTTATATTTGTTTCTATCATATTGTTGAAAATGGAACCAAAAGGAAGGACCGCGTTTAAATAGAAATGTTCTTCATCTTTTAACTCCGCCTGCAAATGTTCGAGCAAACTATGTGCCCTAGTTCCAAGGGAAGTGATGATTTGTGATGTTTTCCACGCCTCAATAACCAGTTCCATTATTTTCTTGATATTATTATCCACATATCTTTTACAGGATGTGAGGAGGATGGAGGATCCTTTTAAGTTGGATGCATGGGTGGCAAGTATGGCTATTGCCAAAGGATTGGCAAGCAATGGCATATGAATCAAAGCCTCTTACAATTCCTTGACCTCGTCCTTCAGTCTGGCATTCTCGACCTCGATGCCTCCAATGGAATCATGAAGTGCATCTCTACTTGCCTTGTGAAGTTGGCATATTTAGGACAGCCGCATGTTGGCAAGGTCAACCTATGAACGAGATTTTCCTTTCTTATTTTTTACATATTTTTTCTCAATTATCAAGTGTTTGGACTGGTTGTCAAAAACAATTCTCTAGAACATGAAGGATTCATCTTCGTCAAAATTTTCGGTATTTGATATGTTCATTGGACGACTACGATGGATGGCATCTCTAGTCTGGTCAAGGTAGCAGAGCACACTATCCAGGTCAGTCTCAAGTTCCATGTTCTCACTCTGAATTTTTGACTCTTCTGCCTCTCCCACTGTTATAACCCTAAAATGCACCATACAGGCATCATGCCAACTCATGCCTCTTCCTAGCCAAAGCCATGCTGAGTATTTCCTCAAAAAACCACTTAAAACAAACAACCCGCGCCCTAACTTCTCACTGGGCGCGGGCAACCGCTTGCTGTCCTCTTACTGCACGCGGGTAT
>ML802007.1:544956-556630 GCA_009831015.1 Picea engelmannii
TGGAGTTAATCCTTGTGCCATGAACGACTGTTTTTCTGTGTTGACGATGCGGAGTTCTTGTCGCCCTGTGCGGACGAAATTTCAGTGATAACAACCGATTTGAATTTTAAGGGCCTCTTGTTGATATGATAGCACAATTGGACTTCGCACAGTATATACTTGTTGATTTCAAATTATCCCAACAAATTAATTTTACCAAGTTCATCGATGAAGGAAAAATGCTAAAACAAGCCACATATTACATTTGCGTCACAGCGCCATAAAAATTGACAGGCGGATTTGCAAGCTAGCTAGCTAAAAAATTGCATTTCTATTGTCCCATGTCCTCCAAACAACACTCGGAGTTCCACGATATACAAATTGACAGATGAAGCATACAACCAAGAACCAACTAAACTCCAAACAGACCGCAAGCAATTTCCCGCAAGGTTCCATAGAGAAGGATGCATCGACCTTTGCATCAAACAATTTGATATACAAAGAAAAGACTTAACCGGGGCCATGGGATATATGGAGTTTGCTGCCATGCTTCCCATTTTTGGACCGAATAGTCTTATGCGCATGTAATATCAAGTATTCGAGTCCGACCAACATTCATCTAGATGCTAAAGAAATATTACAGAAAACACATGAGCTATTTTCGTTTCGATGTTGAAGAAATATTACAGAGACACATGAGATATTTTCGTTTCGTGCCAAAGTTTGATATGTTTTTTTGTTTTTTTTTCCTTCTTCAGCCAATATGAAAAATTGTGTTTTCCTCATCTAAGGTAAATTTGTTGTGTATCTGAAAGTCGCGCAACATGTAGACATTGCTTGCCTTTTTCTGTAGATATGTTTCATACGAAAATTCTGCCAACTTAGGAAGCACATTTTGTAACAGAGGCTGCCTAACTGTACAATGCAAGGTTTTGTTGTCCATGGTTCGGATGGAAGCATTGAGGCAATGGCCATATATATATGGATATTTTTCACCTCATTGCAGACAATCAATCATATCATCACTTATCAAAGCGGAGGCAGAAGCAGGAGAGTTGCATTTCGCACATACAGGTTCAAAGGGTGTCGAGTATGCATTCACTGCAACCAAAACACCTTCAAACTGGGAACGTGAGCATAGGAATTAATACATTGAACAATATAATACACAACTGCACCCCCCCCCCCCCCCCTAAAAAAATAAAAAAATAAAACAAGCCGCAGAAATTTGGTGAAGGCTATTTGTATAAGCAAAGTGAGGATAATTATGTGGATGTATATGCACAACAGTTGTAGATCTAGATAGATTCTTCAGATCTTGTCATATATCTGCTCGCAACTTTGTTACAAATGTTGCTTGGGTTGTGTGAAAGATCCTTTCTCTAACATCCCTTTTCTTTGCTATATTTTTGAAGAGCATAAGTGGAGACTACCCTTTATGCAATTGTTGTTCCATTGGTGAAAACAAATTTGAATAGGTATTGAACAATTGCAGTTGCAACATGGAACAATGTAATATTTGTGTAACTTACCTGAGATACATGCACATGTGAAAGTAAAGGACAAAATTGGATATGGAAAGTGATACCATTTCCTTGTCATTGTCTGAATCTCCATCCTTTATATGGAGAATGTGTTGCGAGCCATTTTTTCTCGCCAGTGTGATAGCTGCGCCAATGGTTCCGATTGGGTAAATATCACTACTCTGTGCAAGCTGGCTGATAGTTACGTCCGGGACGAAATGATATTCTGAAAAAACAACGAGAATTTTTTCCACAATACTTTTTTCATTGAGAGAAATAATCCGATCACAATCACCACGATCATATACTGTTTTGGGCAAAATATTAAAATTTGTAATGGATATCCCATTACCCAGAAATATATTTTCTGCATGTTTCTGGACAAGTTGTGTAGGAATAGTTAGTGTCACTTTCATGATGGCCTCCTTGCATGTCATGTCATCACACATAATGGATCTAGTTTTGTTTGCCTTGTCCAAGTAGGTACTATAGACAACCATTATGTCCCCGACGAACACTTGTCCAGTTCGGCGACTGTTCAAACCCTCTATTGATATTACTTTGGGTGTTACAACTCTAGACCTGGTAACAATTTTTGAACAAGAAAACTAAAGTGAATGGTAGTGTGCATTTTTTTTTTGTATTCTTCTTTCGTTGGCATAAATATACAAGTACACGCATGGCTTTGATGAACTATGGAGCTAGAGTTTTGCAACCACACCTCTTAGTCTGCAGAACCTGCGCTATGTTCGACGTCTCACTTGTACTTGTTGATACTTCTTGTGAACTACAAACCATGTATTGCATATGGCATCAACATATTCACCATGCCATAGATGAATAAATAGTCAAGGATATTTTCTTGGTAAACATACTAACAGTAGAGCACATGCATCTTTACCTTTGGCCTTGTCGGTCTGCTGATTGTTACAAGGAAAATCTCTCTATGGCTAGGGTGAACCACAACAGACAGGAGTGGCTGTAGAAATCGACTCAATTCGAGCATATGCTATATAAACTATTGTGAAAAGGAGGTAATAAAGAGGCCTACCTCGTCCAAACATTTAATGATGTCCACCGTTGAGCACTTCGACCCAAAGCTTTTTACCCGCAACAAGTTCTCAACAAACAAGCAAAGAAAGCATATAGTGATGATATAAAAGGTTAGCACATTAGATAGCATAATCCACCAATATTCAAAACAAACACGCCCATGGATCATAATACATATATTTGCAAGATATCAATTGGACAGGAAAGGAGTATTTCTATTAATAAATGATCAACAGAAGTGAAAACATTACAGACTTATATATCGGCACGGTTTCGAACCAAGAAACCGAGTTCCTTCCAACTGGGCCTCCACAACTTCAATCCTCCACCAAAGGCAATCTCTATAAGGGAGACAAAGAGGTTCTCCATCAATAAGGGAAGAGCTTTGGGGCTGAACACTATGTTCAGAATTAAAGGACAAATGGATGCAGACTGAATAATGAAGTAATAAATTCTCCAGAGTAACTTTTCTCTCAAAGTTGAATTCTCTACCCTTTCCATAGCTCGAAATTGGCTTCTTTATAGCCTTCAAAATGAAACTGAAGGGCTGAGTCGGAACGTTTCCAATATGTGGAAGGCCAAGGATCAGAGATCTCTTGTATTGACATGGAAACCTGACTTTTAATTTTGATTTTCTGGCACAAATCTCGATGTACATGGGTTGTAGTGGAGCAGCCAACATATACGCTTGTTGTATAGATTGCAAGGTGCATACAAGTGGAAAATATTTATTTTTGTCTCTGGATTCATCAATCAGGGAAAGTAAGTCTGCATAGGGAAATGGAGTAAGTCCCTCTCTGAAAGATTGCATAGGGTGAGGCAAATCTTGCTTTAACACTGATGTCTAGGATGACTGACTGCTCATGGCCATGTCACTAGTCCAACTTTTTCTGATGCAGGCATGTGCAGATGAACATCAGGACTAAACAAGCATATGCATTGTATATTGTCCATCAGAAGGACTAAACAAGTGTAAAATTGTATGCATATGATTTTTTTGACTGGAAAAATGTGTAACAGTAAACAAGGCATGAGGGCGGGGAACCATGACCAATCTGTATATCACGGACCCCCGGAAGCCAGGGGAGAAATCTTGAACCCAACACCCGTAATTGACAAAGTGGGTAAGTATGGAATAAGGTAGAAGCATGACCATACATATGAAACCGTTAGTCCGCCAACCAATGCACCAAGGCATTTTCAGAAATACCACTAAGCAGATCAATTAGAAAACAAAAGGGATAATAGAAAATGGAAAAAGTAGAAATAGGGAGGGCAGAAAGGCCCATTGCTGCCAAGCCATCATTTTCTAGTCTAATATTATATTCCCCCACCCGGTTTGTATATTTAATTTACCAGCACAGTTGGTATACCTTTTCGAAGATTGTACCACAAAACCCTTTGCGGTTGCACAAAACAATTCATCTTTCTATCCAACCAACCTATTTCTTCCAAGGTAGCAACGTCGAATATGCAATGGACATGAAGGCAAGTTAGTATGAAGAAAGACATGTAAAATAAAGATAAACAATTATATTTATTCCAATGTAACAACAAACAGAATACGATTGACATGACAATACACAGAAAGATATTATATTTGAAGGAAGAAAAGAACAAATTAAAAAAAAAGGGTGGAAAGCAACACAACAAGCGCAACAAATATATAGACAATAAATGAAAAATTGAACATTGGAATATGAAATAAGAGTATAGGTATCGAATTTTGTAATTCATCGTCTACATTCCCTCTAAAGAGTCCATCGTCCTCTCCAGCCATTCTGTTTGTTTAAATGTACCAATGCAACGAAAATACAACAGACATGAAGTAGGTTAGTATGCAAGAAGACATGTAATGAAGATAAGTTATTATGTAGGAAGGTACGCAACATCTACATACAATAAACTAGGTGAACACATATATAGACAATAAATGAAATACAAAACAACGCAATATGAAATAATAGTACAAGCATGCACCTTTATATCTCCTCTTCAACCGATGCAGTCAATACTTCATTGTTTTCTCCAACTATTCTGTTTGTTTGAATGTGGGAACACACAAAATATAATGAACACGAATGGAAGTTGGTATGCATTGGAGAACAAGTAACATGTACATACTAGTAAAAGAGACTCAATGAATAGTCTAGAAGATAGGCAGAAACATGAAACTTTGTGCTTCTCCATCCATAGTTGTAAATATGTAATTTTTTCCCTGCCCAAAATATATTATAAGCCACAAAATATTACGAAATTGCATGGCCATAGATAAACGATTTATAGTTTTCCATGGAAAAGTATCCAGATATGCTTCCATTGATGGAAATACATGTTCTTTATCCTCTACACAGATTGTTGTGCCCACGATACAAGATTTTGGTTTTCCGTGGAAAACTACCCAGATATGCTTCTAGACATGGAAATATAATTTTGCAGAATCTTTGTTGTACATATCATATCTCAAGTACAAGACAAATTGTATCGTGGGCACACCAGTTTCTGTAGAGGATAAAGAACATGTATTGTCATATGGGCACATTTCACCATACATGGTTTATAAATGCAACCTGCATATGTTTTATTTTAACAAAAAAACCAACGGATATTGCAATCTCACATGTACTTCTCGAACTATTTTTCATGCAACTATTTTCTTTCATGTCAACAATGAAGAACCAACAAAATATCATAGCAGAATAGATATCAACCTCGCTAGACAGGGCAAATAACACAACTTCATGTCGACTCGTGGGTGTAGGGGCTGAGCACCGTAAAGCGCCCAAAAAACAATAATAATACAAAAAAAAACTAGCTCCAACTATCGGCATAGGACCCCAACCTTGCAAAGATGAATCAAACAAAAGAAAACATCAAGCACCAAACCATCGAGAAAGCACGAACATGCCCAACTGTGGCCCCAGGGCCCCAAAGCATAAACTTGAGCCAAACAAACACAACCAACAACCGACAAACCAATGAACCAGTGAACAAGCAACAACCACCGAACCAGTAAACAACATATGTATCTCCAACAATTACGAAACTGTAGTCGAAGCACAGAAGGAACCAGAAACATACGACGAGCTTGCCAGTAGAAATACACAAACATTCTTACTTGCAAACTGTAAACACTGAACAACAAACAAGGAATAGAAAATGAAACTATGGCATGGAAACTTACTCCAAAGTGATGAAATGCATAAGCACAGGTTGAATTGTGAACCAAACAACAACAACAAGCAGCAACCGACGAACCAACAAAGAATAAGCACTCACTGAACACGTAAACATTGTATGTAGCTTCAACAATGACGAAATTGCATTGCAAGGCTAGAAGAAGGATGAAAGATAAAATGTATATTCAACTAGCGGTGGACAACAATATTGTGCAAAATCACTGCAACATTGTATGGAAAATTTCGAGGAAAAATGTACTCCGAGAAGCGTATTTAGATAAACATTTAAGGTTGTCAGGTTGTTTAGGGACCTTGCGGTATGCAAACATTTAAGTTGTTAGGCCTGTTAGAGGACCTTGCATCATGTAAACATTTAAGCTGTCAGGCCTATTCAAGCACCTCAAAAAAAGTGTCAATAAATTTCCATACAAACACATGCAGAAAGGACGTTATAAACTTTGGAATTATCAATCACTATAAAGCTTTGATATCTAAACATTTCAATATGATTAGTACAAATAAAAAAAAAGCATCATATATGATCTAGGACAATGCTAGCAGAAAAATGCTAAGACAAACATCCGAACTAATGCTAGAATTAATCCACCTTCAAGCAATGCATAAGAAAAATATATGATTCAAAAAGACTGTAGACGATGAAAAAGTTTGGATATGCTAACATATAAAACATTGGGAATAGCGAAACTGGCAATAAGACCTCTAATCTGCTATCCAATCAAATCATTACATATATGGTGCTTTTTATTATATAAATTCAATATTTTTAGTTCCCTAGCTCCAACAATAGATATTATGCAAATATTTGTGGTCAAAAGACAAACTAATGTAAGGTCAGCAAATTATCGATTGCTATAGTCCCTCTATGCCTATGACAGAAACTAATAATGAAATCAAACATAAACTAATCAAACACAATAAAAGTAGACAAACTTGTGTAATAAAATTAAATTTACATATACAAATAATAATGAAATCAAACATAAATTAATCAAACACAAAAGAAGTAACCACGCATAAACTAATCAAACACAAAATTAACTTGTGTAATAAGAGAGTGCAAACGTGTCTTACAATATTAACTTTACATATAAAAATAATGAAATCAAACACAAAAGTTTTCGGGAGAGTAAATTTCATGGTAAAAGAAGAAACTTAGGAAACAATGTTAAAAAAGAATTTGATTTTCAAGAAGAGTAGGCACATGGGATAACAAAATTCTCTGGGTGTAAGGGTAAGGTCATTGATGAAATGATTAGAAATTGGGTTGATGTTAGGTTTTTAATCACTCCATTACGTTAAGATTGAAATAAATAATTTAATTAGTTAAACAAATAATACATAGATCAAAACAATAATGAATATTCATTCAAGTGTAGTGTTCATATATGTGTGAATAAATAATACATATTTTAATATATTGTATTCTAAGGGTTGAAATTAGGGTATTACATGAGTTCTGAATGTGCTAAAAGTCAAGTTTCACATGTTTTGACATAATCATACATAATGAAGCTCAATCATGTTAACATTTTGTTATAAAATATTACTAAAACACATTAGAAATTGGACATCTCAAAAGAAATTTAACACATATTTATCAATTTTGATAATAAATTGTCTTTTAATAATCTTATCTTTTTTCCATTTTTTAATGCTATTATAAATAAAATACGCTTTTTCTTCCTAAAATTAATATTTATATTGCTCATATGATATACAATGGTTAACAATATTTTATCATTTATTATGATTCATGCACGGTTATGCAGATTTATCAATTTTATAAAAACTTTCGAAATTTGTTCACTATCTAAATTGAACCATTTTTTATATAATAATGGAATTTATTAAATTTGTAAACCACAAACCACACACAAGTATTTGTTAAATATGAAAATTATGTTAAATGAATTGCCTTTTCCATTAAGGCAAAATGGAGTGTGAGGATGAGTTGGTGGACTGCTTAGAGGATCCTCTATATGGTCAACATATTTTTATCAATCCCAATGGTTAGGGGAGAAGGTTTGGGTCCTAGTCTAGGTGATCTAGGTTTGAGGACTCTAAGGTACACAACTTCTTCAACAAAAATATTAGGGGAAAATGTCAAAGTGGGTAGTCATGAGGAGTTGTCACTTTCTGCAAGGTTGAGCAAGAACTCTAATTTCTTTTGTAGGCTTATCTATACAATATTTATTAGATGGTTATTCTGGTGCGAAGGATAAGGGTCTAAGCTTGCAATATTCGAAAAAACAAACTATGTATCTAGCCCAACTCACACAAATGGAGGTAAATGCGACATATAGTAAGGTTTAGGATGGTGTTTGTCCAATTTTGGAGGTTTCCTAAAGTATAGAGTCTACACATGCAGAGGAGGATCATTGTTTTGGATCAAGTTTTGTTGATAAAAGGCGTGGTTTGGGTTCAATGAGTGGGGTAATGCATTATGAGTCTCAATATCCTCCTGTAATGCTAAGTATCAAGGAAAAAAACAAGCTTATAAGGTGGTTAAGAGTCAGTCAAAGATTAAAATGGTGCTTCATGAAAAGGTGACTATTGAACAAGTGTTGGAATGCTCGAGTAAGCCTCTTATTTGGAAGTTTCATGAAAGAAACATTTTGCAATGAATTTTTAATAAGAAGAGCAAGCACATGGGATAACAAAACTACATGAATGTAAGACTAAGTTCATTTATGAAATGGTTAGAAATTGGGTTGGTGTTATGTTTTTAATCACTACATTACATCAAGATTCAAAGAAATAATTTAATCAGTTGAATAGATAATGCATATAATTAATTAGAAAAATAATAAATATTCAATAAAGAGAAGTGTTCATATAATATATGTGATAAGTCATAAAATCATGTAAAATATTTACAAACTCTAAAGTTTCATGGAAATGGGAATTATTTTTGCAAATTAGCAGAAATCATTTTACATGATCGAATGTAGAATAGAGAGATATTATCTGCTCACACCTCTTTATATATAATAAAACTTTTGTAATATTAAAGTAATTCTTTTAGACCTGGCATAGTATCAATGTAGCACCAAAAACTTATCACATATTATTTTGAGAGTTTTAAAGCAGACTATTTTGAGAGATTTTACAGGAATATTTTTGATAATAAGATGTGCACATTATTGTGAGTTGTTAAGTGTTAGACACATTATTGTATTGGTAAAGAGATGATGATGTAGAAGCATCATAATAATTGTTTTAATCGAAAGATTAAAAAATTCTATAATAAAGAAATCAAATTGATAATATACTTGCTAACATTGTGATCAAACAAACAAATGAATTGTCAATAAGATTATATATTTTTTTATTATAATTAGCAATAGTTAAAGTAATTGTATTTATAATATTTTAATAATTAATTGACTTCAACAAATTCAACTAAAAATATGTAATGCCCTTGCACATACCCATAATCTTATAGATTCCTTTCATGACATCACATGTTAAGGTGCTCCATGATTACTTACTAAAGGATAAAAAAAATATGACAACTTTAATAAAATCTTCATCCCTCTTATAGATTCCTTTCATGACATCACATGTTAAGGTGCTCCATGATTACTTACTAAAGGATAAAATAATCTAACAACCTTAATAAAATCTTCATCTCTCTTATAGATTCCTTTCATGACATCACATGTTAAGTGCTCCATGATTACTTACTAAAAGATAAAAAAATCTAACAACCTTAATAAAATCTTCATCCCTCTTATAGATTCCTTTCATGACATCACATGTTAAGGTGCTCCATGATTACTTACTAAAAGATAAAAAAAATCTAACAACCTTAATAAAATCTTCATCCCTCCAAGTAGATCACATAAATCTAGTTTTCATATAAAGCACATTATTCCGAATTTCTGGGACAGTTCAAGATGGAGAGCATAGTTTTTAACATATAGAGGTGCTTTTACTAACAAAAGTTGGCACAAATGGTGGCAGTTTTGTATGTAATTATGTCTTCTATATCATATCAAATCTATCATCCCAAAAGACTTTTTAAAAATGCATATTGTCATTACACTTGGTATACACATACAAGTCAAATATTGATGGGAAAGATTGTAAAAAAGCATGTGTAAGAAAGGGTAGCACTTTTAAAGGATGATGACAAAGTCAAATGACCCAACCACACACTTTTATTTTCCCTCCCTTCTTGAGATATCATAGAGCTCTTGTTGTTCCCTCAAAGAATTTTTTTTATGGATATTATATTATTATGTATTTATTTTTATACACATCATGATCATGATCATGTGTATCTAGACTTTAGGAGGATCATTGTTTTGTACTGGGTTTTGTTGGAAAATGGCTTGATTTGGGTTCACTGAGTGGGGCAATGCATTATGAGTCTCAAGATCCCCCTATAATGGTAGGTATCAAGGAAAAATGAGCTTATAAGGTGGTCAAGCAATGTCAGTCAAAGATCAAAATGGTGCTAGGGGAAATGTGAGGGTTGAACAAGTGTTGGAATGCTTGAGTAAGGATCTCATTTGGAAGTTTCATGGATGATAATTTTTTCAACATAATTTTAATAGTTGGATTCATAAGGCTTGGAATTCAATCCTAAGGTATGTTCCTATCTTTCACTTGCTAACCAAAGTTTAGATTAGCTTAATTTTCACTCTATATAATATTCACATAAAATTTTAAGTGGTAGATGGTATTGGGGGACAATTTAGTTGTCATTGTATGCCTAGACAACATGTTTCAAACCAAGATCTAAATTTGTTGGGAGGATTCCAATTTGGGTAAAGCTTCCTAGATTTCCCTTAGAATTATGGAAAATGAAGGTGTTTGAGGAAATCAACAATTCTCTAGGAAGAACCATAGACATTGATATATCATTTAAGTCTAGTGCATATTGAATGGTTTCTAGGTTGTTGGTGGAGATGTATGTAAGAGAGGGTTTTTCATCTAGTTTGGAGATCATACTAGTTGGAAGTTCATATAACACTCAACTTATTGATTACATGAAGATTCCATTTTCATGTGTTTGATGTCATGTATACAATAATGTAGTAGAATATTTCTTTCAAACCTTTACTTTGAAGATTTGGAGGAAAAACAAAATATATAGGAGTTTAGAGAAGAAGTGGTGAATAAGGGTAAATCTAAAAAAGTGTTGGCTCAATGAATAGAGGCACCCTTAGTAATGGAAATTAATGAAAAAAATAAACCCCTAACTCTATGCTTTAGTCCAAGGGTCATGAAAACTGGTGAGGAACAAAAGCATGTAATGGTGTAGCCCCTAAACCTTCCACCTGCCAATGAAGAGGCCCCATTACACATGGATTCCATTCTAGTCTTGGAGGAGTATGTTATTTAGCCTCATGGTAAATAAGTTGAGCATGTATCTAATTCTTATCCCCTGATTGAAAAGGTTAACCTGGACTTCAATACAAGAGAGGTTTGGACATCTTCTCTAGATTTTCTTGTGTAAGATTCTCGGGATAGATATAAATGTAGGGGGTTGGGGAATGGGTAGAGAAATGATTTTAAATATTTAGGGAAATAAATTTTAATTCCTTCACTACGATAAGGAAGTATCATTGTCATTTCCTCTTATTTGAGCGACTTTGATATGGATGGGTCTAGTTCAAAGAGTGGGCTAGAGGTTAGAAGTTCCTACATATATATATGGAGACCTAAGAGGGGGGAAATTGAAGTAGTTGATAGGGGTCTATTAGGGGGTTAGAGTTAGATATGGACCTTATTTAGGACCTATCCTCATACATAGTGGGAAGGAAATCATTTTTACATCATGCTTGGGAGAAAGCATCGAGAGAAATACAACGATGTAGAGACCACGATTGAAAAGAGACTTATATTACTACCAATTTACTTCATTTCTGTACCAATTTACTTAATTTCTATAAGCTTTTAAGAAGTAAA
>ML802007.1:580741-597068 GCA_009831015.1 Picea engelmannii
GAGTGGTTGAGATTAGATGTCTCTTCACTCACCCTCACTTTAGTCATAAAGTCACCTTTTAATTTGCATCTCACAAATTAAATGACTAGGGCCCACATTAGGCACTTTCTCACCCCTTAGGCGCCTAGGGAAGAGAAACACTTTCCTTGGTACTTTATTTAATTAAAAATTTTAACACTCCCTCATACCGAGGAAAGTGTTACTCACCACTCCAAGCTTGTCCCTAAAAAATACAAACTTGCCTCTGCCCAATGCCTTGGTGAGTATGTTTGCAACCTGCTCCTCTATAGATATGTATTGTAGCTCCATAGCTCCTCTCTGAACATAATCATGGATGAAGTGATAACAAATCTCGATATTCTTAGGTTGGTCATGAAAAACTGGATTCTCTGAGAGTTTATTGCAACTCTGATTATCATAGTAAATCACAATAGGTCTCAACTGCACACTGAACAATCCCACCAACATCTTGTGAAGCCAAAGGGCCTCACAGCTGGCCTGACTAACTGCCATATACTCAGCCTCTGCCGAACTCAAAGCCACTAAATTTTGCTTCCGACTGAACCAAGACACAACTGTTGATCCCTATCCGAAGCAGCACCCTGAATTGCTTTTCCTGTCACTGACACATCCTGCCCAATCCGAGTCTATATAACCAACCAGACGAACTCCATCTCCTCTCTGATAGTCCAAACCATAATCTACCGTACCACAAAGATACCTGAGCACATGTTTTGTTTCCACCCAATGCACTCTCCTAGGCTCCACCATGAACTGACTAAGAGTTTTGACAGCAAAACAAATATCTGGCCTGGTATTGACCAAATACATCAATGACCCGATCAACTGATGATACAAAGTGGAATCTACCAACTGTGACTCAGAAGCATGAATCTTCTTCTAGTTGGTAATCATGGGAGTGGTCATGGGCCTGCTATCTCCCATCTAAAATCTACTCAGAATGTCACATACATACTTCCCCTGTCCCAGGAAGATGTGTCCAGGCTCCTACCAAACTTTCAATCCCAAAAAGTAATGCATCAGTCCAATGTCAGTCATCTCGAACTCTGAAGCAAGGCTCTCCTTGTAGTTGTTGATGAGTCTCTCTGCCCCTATAATGAAAAGATCATCCACATATAGCAGAAGAATGAGAGGATCCTCTCCAACCATAATGAAGTATAGGTTGGGATCCGCCTCACTCTTCTCAAAGCCCAACTGCTGCAAATAGGCATCTATCCTCGAATACCAAGCTCTAGGAGCTTGTTTCAACCCATACAATGCCTTCTTCAGTCTACACACATGAGACTCTCTCCCATGCACCTCAAATCCCAATGCCTGCCCAATATACACCTCCTCCTCAATAAGACCATTCAAAAATGTGGTCTTCAGATCCATCTGGTGGATCTTCCAACCCATCTCTGCTGCAATGGAGATCACTGCCCTGATTGAAGTGTATCTAGAAACTAGTGCAAAGGTCTCATCATAGTCGAATCCCTCAACTTGTGAAAACCCTCGAGCCACAAAACAAGATTTGTACTTCTCAATGCTGCCATCCGCAACATGCTTTAGCTTGTAGAGCCACCTAGAAGTCACCACTGACTTCCCCTCAGGTCTAGGAAAAACTTCCCAGACATCGTTCTTCATGATGGAATTGTACTCTTCCATCATGGCATCTCTCCATACATGTCTACTAGTGGCCTCCTCAAAAGTGGAAGGCTCATACTCCCGAATACTACTCACCATCGCGATGTAGCTGCAAAACCTCTCGGGATGTTTACTCTCCCTCACTATCTGTCTAGGATTCCCCACTGAACCCTGTGCCTCCCTCAAAGTGTCCTAAAGCCACTTGGGCTTCCTCCTCTCTGAAGTAGTATCCTATGGAAGGGACTCTCCCTGCTCAACCCCATCTCCTGAAGACAATGATCCTGTAGTAGACTCTAAAGTACCTGATCATGAAACCTGTGGACCAGTAGCCTGCGAACCTAAACTCTGTGGCCCTGTCACCTATGAACCTGTCATCACCGAAGCTAGTGGCCCCGAACTTTGTGTCATTGTAGTCTGCTGTGAGCTCACCTAAATCTGAGATGAATACTGCTCACCTCTCTCTATCCCTCTAGACTTCCTAAAGGCTCTATCCTCCTCAAATCTGGCATCCCTCCTCAAGACAGTCTTCCTCAAGGAAGGAAGGTATATACAGAAATCCTTTGAAGTCTCACTGTACCCAACAAAGATCCCTCTCTCTGCCATGGGATCCATCTTTGTCCTCTTCTTGGAAGGGACATATGAATAAGTGATGCACCCAAAAATCCGAAAGTGCCCCACCTCAGGCTTCTTCCTAGAGAAAGCCTCCTCAGGAGTCATGCTCCCCACAGCCTTGTGAGGACTCTTGTTCTGCAGATAAATTGCAGTGTAGCATGCCTCAGCCCATAGAAATAGTGGTAGCCCTTGATCATGTAGCATGGCTCTCGCAACCCCAACAATGGCCCTGTTCTTCCTCTCTACAACCCCATTCTGCTGCGGGTTGTAAGGAACAGTCAACTCCCTCCTGATGTCCTCTCCTTCACATAAGTCCATGAACTCCTTGGAGGTATACTCAAACCCATTGTTCAATTTCAGGACTCTAATTTTCTTCCCTGTCTGGTTCTCCACAAGAGCTTTGAACTCTTGGAACTGACTGAAGACCTGTCCTTTGGTCTTCATGAAGAAAATCCAGGACTTCCGAGAGAAGTCATCAATGAATACAACATAGTATAAGGAACCAGTCAATGATGTCGAAGACATCAGGCCACATACGTCTGAATGTATAAGATCAAGTATCCCAACTGCTCTATTGTCATTGCTCGGAAAAGCAGTCTTGGTGTACTTTCCCAAAGCACACCCCTTCCACAACTCATGGTGCCCTAAACTGAAATCTGGAACTCCCGTCACCATCTCCCTCAAAACTCTCAAAGCCCCATGGTGCAAATGTGCCATCCTCCTATGCCATAGCTCACATAGGTCACTGCTGCTACTAGTAGAATGAATCAATGCTCTCGCTGGCTAGAACAAAATCTTGTATAGCCTCTCATGTCTAGTACCAATCACTTTGGTTGAAGTGATGCTAGACCCTCTAGGGAAAAGAAGAACCTACCTGTCATGGAACAAGACCTCATAGCCCTTATCCTCAATAGTAGAAACTGACACTAAGTTCTTCTTCAAGACCGAAACATATAGAACCTCTGTCAAAGTCATAGGAGGAAAAGACTCCCTCCGAAATGATACAGTCCCACAAACAGCCACCTTGACCTCTCGGTCATATCCAAGCACTACCTCTACATCTCCACACTGAGTAAGATCTGTCAACTACTCACGAACTGTTGTCATATGGCGAGAGGCACCACTGTCAATATACCAAGTATCTGAAGTAGTGGTTCTCGAGGATAGTCACACAATTAATTAAAATTCCTTGTCAACCTTGGTGGAAAACTCTTCCACCTCTACCGAGGTTGTTGTTTGTTTCTTCTTGTTGTTTGGACAATGTCTTGCATAGTGCCCAAAATTATGGCATGCAAAGCACTTGACTTTGCTCATGTCTTTCTTCCCTTCACCCTTGGGCTTCTATCCTCCCTTTGGACCCCTTTTTTAACTTCTTCTTGCTAGTGGTAGCAAGAGCCACATTCTCCTCCTCATGACCTATAGATGAATTTCCATGCACATAACCTCTTCGGGTCTCCTCCTGAACAAAGTCATCCCAAAGACGTTCCCAACTGGGAAGCTTCTCCCTAGCAACAATGCCCTCCATAAAAACAACCCATTGTTTGGAGACTCCATTCAATGTTGTTCTCACAAGATCACTGTCAACTATGGCTTCCCCCACAGCTCCAAGCTCATCCCTTACCTGTTTCAATCTATTAAGGTATGTGACAACATTTTTAGCCTTGGTCATTTGTATGCTCTTTAGTTTTTCCCTCAAGACCATTTTCCGATTCTCATTTGTACTCTGGTACAATTTAGTCAAAGACTCCCACATCTCATAGGCATGTGTCTTCCCCGTCAAGTGAGGAATCAAATGATCCTTGATGGCATCAAGAATAAATCTCTTAGCCTTGATACTCTTCTTAATATAGGCTGCAAGAAGAGTAGCATCAGTAGGTACCACAACAGGATGAGTAGTGGTATTCTCCACAATGTCCCACAATTCGTTTTCTTGCAAAAGCAAGATCATCCTCTCCTTCCAAGCACCAAAATTTGCTACCCCATCAAGTCTGTCCTCAACTCTCAAACCAGTAGCCATTGACCCTTTTCTGCTGAAAATAATAAATTCAAAAATCTTCCCTGTGAAGTGACTATTGTCCCAACTTTCTATCTACTGAAATCTCTACTTCTCTTCAACTCAGCTCTGATACCATGTAAAATTTTCAGACCCCAACCCAGTTTCAGTCTCGCTGATTTTTCATCCAATGTTAAATGTCCAAACCCAGTTTTATATCAGCATATAAAAACTTAGCAGAAAATAAACTTCAGAACTGAAACATGAGGATTCTGAACATTGTTTATAATGCAGAAATAAAATATCAGCAGCATATGAAACTCAGAAAATTAATGACACAGAAATTTTCGGTCTAACATTGACCTTGGAAAAACCCACAAGGGGAAAACCAGTGAGAGAGAGATTTTTATTATTATTGAGCTTCTGAGAAATTTCTCTTTTTTACAGCAGTCTAATCTTCAGCAAAAAATTACAAACTTATCTCAGAAAATTTGTGCTTATCTCCTTCAAAAAATTCTAGAATGCAGCTCCTAGAAATCTGAACCAGAAATTTGTATTGTGTACGGCTATCCCAGCATTAAATGTTGTACAGACTGTTCCTCAAAAACTGTGCCATAAATCCATACGACTATACGACTGCTACAACATTAAATGTTGTACGGAACTCCTCGAAATCTGTGCCTCATTTTCTGTGTTTGTTGTACCCTTTTTCTGTGAAATAAATGCACCTCAAAATTCATGCCACACCTTGAAATGCATGTTGTACCTTGTTGTATAGACTATTGTTCTTTTGTTGTTGTACGGACTGTCACATCCGTACTGTATGGCCTCCACAAGACTGTTGTTCCTCCTACCTCGAAATGTGTGCACAAAAACTAGTTGTACGGACTTCAAGAAATCTGTACTGTATGACCCTCTTACTCAGCAGTACCTTCCTCAATTTCTATGCTACTCAGTTGCCTTGGGAATCATTCCCTTACTCCTGCAACTTCTCCTTCTTCCTCAAGCCCGACCTCTCTCTTGCTCTCTCTTTCTCTCTCAACAAGAATGCATGAACAACCCAACAATGGGTGCGCCCCCTTGCCCTAATCGACCTCATGAGGGAAAGTGACGAGTTTCTTAATCCAACGGTGGAGATTGGATTAGATGAGTGGCTGAGATTAGATGTCTCTTCACTCACCCTCACTTTAGTCATAAAGTCACCTTTTAATTTGCATCTCACAAATTAAATGACTAGGGCCCACATTAGGCACTTTCTCACCCCTTAGGCGCCTAGGGAAGAGAAACACTTGCCTTGGTACTTTATTTAATTAAAAATTTTAACACTTTGCATGTGTGTGGGGGATGCGTCAGATTTGATAATCCCACCACCTAATGGTGTATGTGCATTAGGCACTGCTCAAGTGGGGGTCGCAGAGAGGGAAGAATCCCACCGCCCCCCCCCCAACTTAGGAGAATCCTTTGGCTTCGAGCGCCATTAAGGTTTGGGGAAGAACCCTGATTTGTTTTGGGTGAATTTTCTTATTTTAAAGGTTTTTTCTATTTTAGTTGTGTTTTCTATTTTTAGCGGTTTTCTAAATTAATCCTAGATTAAGGGATTAGGGTTTTGGTAGTTGAAAAATACCTAAAATATTGTATATATTGTATTGTGAATGGTGAAATTAATAAAATGAAGAGTTAAGAGGTGGAACACCCAGGAAGGTTGGTTTGTCCTAGTTAAGGGTTTCTAACACAAATATGTTTGTATTGTGTATGTGCCATTGATTAATTTATGTGTTTCTTAAGAATATATATGCATAGTTTTACTTCATAGGTTTATAACTTACATGTGGTATCAGAGAACATTTTTGTCTTCAGTGGGATGCCTTATTATTGATGGTTTGGTTCAGTCTTTATAGATCAAATTTATCTTGGGCATGTGAGTTGACTCTCCCTGGAAAATTCAGTGTTACTAAATGTCTTGGGAGAATCCATAGCCAAGGAACTATGGGAAAAGTTAGGGAATTTGTATCAATCAAAGTCCCTAGTAAAAAAGTTGTTTCTTCGAAAGAATTTGTATTGTCTTAGGAAGGAAGATGGGGATTATATGACAAAGGATCTAAATTCCCTCAATAATCTGGTAAGTCAACTTGTCTTCATTGATATTAAGCTTGCAAAAGAAGATAAGTGTATTACCTTGTTATATTTTTTGTCATAATACTAGGATAATCTAGTTGTAGCAATTGGTAATACCACTCAATATGCATTGAAGTATGAGGATGTAGTTGCATCCTTGTTATTAGAAGAGATGAGTTGGAAAAACATGGACAGACAGAGCAAAAATTCTTTATTTGTAAGAGGCCATCCCCAATACAAGAATAAAAATAAGTCTTCCGGGGGGAGATCTAAATCTAGAGGCAGATCTAAATCTCCAAGAAAATATATAAGGAAATGCTAGAAGTGTGGTAAAGTTGGGCATTATAATAAATATTGTAGGTCTAAGAAGGTTGATAAAGAAAAGGGATCTAATGATGCATGTTCCAAAGAGGCAAAAAACTCCATAGAAGAATGAGGTGATGTTTACTTGGGATCTACAGGTACACATGCAGATAGTGGTGTATGGTTGATCGACTCATGTGCATCATTTCATATGTCTCCTCACAAGGAGTGGTTCCATGAATATAAAAAGTACGATGATGGTGATGTCTTCCTAGGAGATGACTCGATAGCCAAAATCATGGGATGTGGAGGGTTAATATGTTGCTAAAATATGGAAGGATTAGAACTCTCCCTAGGGTTTTGCACATTCCAAATCTAGTCAAGAGCCTAATATATGTAAGTAAGTTGGACGATGCAGGTGTGGATACTTTATTAGGAAAGGGAACTTGCAAGATGGTATAAGGAGTGATGGTGTTGATGAGGGGAGTTCAGTGTGGAACTTTGTACAAGTTTTTGGCAAGTACTTATACTAACATTTCTATTGTCCATGAGCAGAGAAATAAAGAAGACATGATCCATATTATCCCTGGAAACAAGAGCATGCTATGGCATCAAAGACTGGGACATATTGGAGAATAGGGACTTCGAACATTACTTGGTAAAGGTATGGTTGAAGGTATGTCTAATTGCAGGTCTTGGATTTTGATTTATGTGAAAATTGCATATATGGTAAACAAAATCGGGTAAGATGCCCATTTGGTGCTACAAGAGAAAAGGTGATCTTATAATTGATACACAATGATGTGTTCAGACATGTGCATGCTCCATCACTAGGTAAATCTATGTATTATGTTTCACTCATAGATGATTTCTCAAGGAAAACATGGATTTATTTTCTTAGGAAGAAATCTGAGGTATTCGATAAATTTAAACAGTTTAAGGCTATGGTAGAAAATCATATAGAAAAGAAAACAAAGGTGTTGAGGATAAAAAATGGTGGAGAATTCTATGGGAATGAATTCAAAGAGTTTTGTAAAAAGTGTGGTAGAGAAAGGAAAAAGAGTACTCCATAAACACCTCAATGGAACGAGGTTGCAGAAAGAATGAACAAAATGTTGATGTAAAAAACAAGGAGCATGCTCAATGGTGTAGGGTTAGGACATGAATTTTGGGTAGAGACAATAGGTACTACATGTTACCTAGTAAATAGATCACCATCATCAACATTGGTGGACAAAAATTTGCATGAGGTATGGAATGTTAAGAAACATTCTCTTGAACATCTAAGAGTGTTTGGTTGTGATGCTTATGTACTTTTTCCAAAGGAAAATAGGAGTAAGATGGATAATAAAGATGAAAAGTGTATCTTTATTGGTTATAAAGATGGTATGAAACGCTATAAGCTTTGGAAACATTAAACTAAGAACACTATTTACAGTGAAGATGTTGTTTTTATAGAGGTTAAAGATGTTCCCAAATAGGAATTCCTACCAAGAGAATAAGAACCAAAGAAAATAGAGTTTGATTTGGATGATCCAAAATATGACTCAATAGAAGAAAATGAAGCAAAAGAAGAAGAACCTCATACCCCAATATTGATTAGATTAGTGAGGGAAAGAGTGAAACCATAGAAGTATAGTCCAACAGATTTTCATGCTAATTTTGCTTTATCTATTATTGATGATGATTCCATAAATATCAGGGAAGCAGTGAATTTAGAGGATAGTAAACTCTGGGAGAAGGCCATGGTTGAAGAGTTGGATGCCTTGGATAAGAATGAGGAATGGGATCTAGTTGAGTTTCCAGTTGGAAGAAAATATGTTGGTAGAAAATGGTTGTTTAAGAATAAGTTGAATGCAAAAGGAAAAGTGGAGAAATACAAAGCTCAATTAGTAGCAAAAGGTTATTCCCAGGTAGAGGGAATTGACTTTGGTGAAAAGTTTTCTCTTGTTGCCAACTTAACTTCTATTAGATTTATTTTATCCATTGTTGTTTCTTTTGAGTTTGAATTAAAACAGATGGATGTGAAGACAACATTCCTACATGAGAATGTGGAATAATAAATCTACATGAAGCATGCAGAAGGCTTTGTAGTGAATGGGAAGAAAGAGTCGGTTTGTAAGATAAATAATTCACTATATGGTTTGAAGCAATCACCTAGGATGTGGTAACAAAAGTTTGACACATACATCCTTGAACTAGGTTTTGTGAGAAGCAGAGTTTATCATTATGTATATTCCAAGCATGTTGGTAATCACTTCATTTACTTAGTGTTGTATGTCAATAAAATGTTTCTGGTAGGAAATAACATGGATGTTATTAAGGAGGTGAAATCACAGCTATCCTCCAAATTTGACATGAAGGATCTTGATGCTACTACCTTCATTCTCGAAATGGAGATTACAAGAGATCGTGCAAATAGGAAACTCTAGTTGAATCAAAGAAAATATGTGGAGATGATATTGCATTGATTTAATATGTAGGAAAGTAACGCAATCAACATACCCATTCTTGTAGGTGTAAATTTATCTGCAGATCAGTGTCCCAAGACACGGGAAGAGGAATAAGACATGACACGGGTTTTGTATGTTAGTGCACTTGATAGTTTGATGTATGCAATGTTTTGTACTAGACCATACATTGCACATGCAATGGGATTCTTGGGAAGGTATATGTCAAAACTAGGAAAGAAGCATTGGACAATAGTAAAGAGGGTTTTCAGGTATTCATGTGGCACTACTAGTTATAGATTGTGTTATCAAGGAAGACCAAGATTGGATAGAGTGTTGGACATACACGGGTTTTTCGATGTAGATTGGGTTGGAGATCTGGATCGCAAAAGATATAGAAGTGGGTATGTGTTTAACCTATTTGGAGGAGAAATTAGTTGGATAATAAAAAGACAGGTTGTAGTGGAACTCTCAACTATAGAAGTTGAATACATGGCAGCCACTCATGCAAGCAAGGAAGCAATATTGTTATAGAGATTGTGTTCAAGTATTGGGTTGGTACAATAACCAGTGAAATTAGATTTTGACAGTTAGAGTGAAATATTCTTGGCAAATAAACTAGCTTATCATTCAAAGAAAAACCATATTGATGTTCAATATCACTTTTTGAGAGACATGGTTGAAGACAAGAACGTATTGTTGGAGAAGGTTGACACTTTGAAGAATGTTGCAGATTCATTGACAAAGTATGTGAGCACCGAGAAGTTCTCCAGGTGTAGAGAAACAATGGGCATTGTTTCCATGAATTGTAGAATATCTCACCATGTAACCCCTTGTATGCAAAGAAAACAAAAAGTGGGAGAATGATGGGTATGCGTTATATTCTTTTCATGTGTGTGGGGGGTGGGGGGGGGGAGTGCATCGGATTGGAAGATCCCACCACTTGATGGTGTATGTGTGTGTCAGGAACTTCCCAAGGGGAGGTCACAGGGGGGATAGGATTGCCCCCCCTATTTAGGTGAATATTTTAGCTTCAGGCACTAGCCCAGAGCTGTCAGGGTTAGGGGAAGTGCCCCGATTTTTTTTGGGTGGTTTTCACTATCTTAACTGTTTTCTAAATTACTCCCACATTAAGGGATTAAGGTTTTGGCAGTAGTAGAAAACCTAAAATATTGTATATATTGTATTGTGAATGGTGAAATTAATACAATGAAGAGTTGAGAGGTGCAACACCAAGGAAGGTTGGTTTTCTCCCAGTTAAGGGTTTCCAACATAAATATCTATGTACTATGTGTATGAGCCATTGATTAATTTTTGTTTTTCTTAAGAATTTGTATGCATAGTTTTACTTCACAGGTTTATAACTTACATATATATGGAGCATGGGGGAGATTCACCAAAGGCATAAAGAAACTAACCAAGGATCACATGGAGTGATTTGATGCAGGATCAATCAAGAGGGAAATCAACAAACATCTGGAATAAGGCACGACAATGAAACCGAAGTTTTGGTGAGGTCAAATTTTGGATAAGTGTTAGGTCTATGGTGGAGAGAGTTGAGTGTGGTGGAAAGAAATGTGACACACCACAAAAATTAAGATAGAGATGAGTGATTCGGTGAAGTGTTCAGTTCTGGGCACAAATAAGCAATCTGGGATAGGTGTGGAGGTGCAATGAAATTTTTCGATGAAGAAGACAGTTTGCGAGTAGAATTTGGATCGCAACAGGTGTATGGGTTGTATGTATATATTGAGAGCTACATGCTCCATTGTAAACTTTTTTGGTTGTGGCATGAGCTACATGCTTGACACACTTTTTGTATATTGTATCTTGTAACTAAACTTTGAGTGTTAGGCCGGTTGAGTTGTCCGACCCTTTAAACAATATCTTGTTGTGTACATTTTGCATACTTGTTACTTGCGAATTTTCCAAGTGTTGAATGGTTTATCATAAGTGAGCTAATAGGGATTCTAAGTGTTAAGGCATAGTTTGAGTCGAGTACACTTGATTTGACCTCGCCACCAAGGTGGAAAAGTTGCGGTGTCATACAATCCTCAAGTCAGTTCCACCCCTGACACTAGTTGTGAGGGTGTGATAATAACCCTATGTTGGTCTTTACATGTCGAACTCTACAACAAGGAATTTTGTGTTTTTCTTTCATATCACGTTTTTTGGATAAGTAAAAAATTGAGATTATATTCTACGAACAAAGTCATTAATAAAAAATGGATAAACTTTAAGTATGTCTAAGGATCCAAATCGATATAAAGTAAAAAATCATTAAGTGTTGTTAGACAAACTTTCTGGACAAATACTGTGTAAAAAGTTTTGAAACATCCAATGTTTCGAGTGGACACTCTACCCATCATCATAGCAACTTCATTTTTCCATGATGATTGGTGGAGTGTCCACTTTAAACATTGTGTAATGTCCCCCTCCAATTGATGACTCATAAGCCTAAACAACTCATGTAGGCTATAGTCAACAAAGAAAAAGGGGAGTCGAAGTATCAAACCCTAAAGAGATACTAAATAAAATAAATAATTATATTTTAATCAAGCGAGGGTTTTATTTGGTCAAGAAGGAAGATCTAGAAGAATTGGAGAAGAAGACTAAATAGAAGGGGAGCCTGCCTCTCTAGGCATTATGATTTTATATGTATTGAGTGCTCTTGTGGCCAGTGTTTCCATTAGAGTTTTGGGAAAAACCATTTCAGTGCAGATTTAGTTTTGGTGGTGTAATACCCACCCTAGCTAGACAAAGGAGAGTTCATTTGAAGTCTTTTTCTTGTGGTATTTTCTGAATATCTTGAAGTGTACTAGAGTAGAGCAGTGGGAGGCTTGGAGAGCCTCGATTTCTATGTTGGCATCATACCAGGTTTCCTTGTGTGTTTTGTAGCAGATTGTGTAGCTTCCTAACATCCAATAGTTTATCTTCCTAGTCTTGTTCTGGAGCTGTTTTTACAGCCACTAGAGATATTTGTATTTTTGTTCCCATTCATAATAAGATACCATATTATTCTACTATATTTATGTGTGTTTTCCATGTGTTTGATAATATTCCTCATTGACCAAATTATTGTAAGGGTTTCATATCATTTTCACATAGGAACAATTAATAATTTGGGTCAAGGATATTACAATGGTATCAGAGCTGGTGATCTTGACAGCCTATGATTGCATCAGAGCACTTTCCTTAGAAAAAAAAATGGCAAAATTTGTTTGGAAGAAAAAGGGGGCAATGCACTTCAGGCTCAGATATGAAATTTAATGAGCATAATTTTCCAAAACAAATTGGGTATTTGAATTCCTCTCAGAAAAATACCCAATTTCAAAAAACAAATCAGCCAAAACGGAGTCTTGGAACTATAGTTATAATCATTTTAATTTTGACAGATTTTCAGAGTTTTTTCAAAAAAAGACATGCGATTTACAGTGAGGGGGAACTATGGGAAGGGAATCAAATTGTGTGCATACACTGGTGATTCTGTCAGCCTGTAATGACAAGGAATAAGGGGGGTGGAGGACAACCCTGTAACAAATCACCGGAAAGGAATTCAGAAGAAATCCCATCAGAATCAAAATCAGAAGGAAGCATGGGAAACCAAGGTGAAGACAAATTCCAACAATTGTTGGAATCTATAGTTGCAAGGAAACTACAAATTACTGCTAGCCAATAATAAACAACACAACTCCTAACACAACTAATTCAAATCCAAGGAGGCTACAATGGGAATCAGACAGAGGGAAGTCAACAAAGTAGTAGAGCCTATAGGGAGAATAACAACACTCATATTGCAATACAGAGTGGATCACCGACAGGTAGCAGTAAAGTACAAAGCCCATCATTACCACAATTTCTTAAGGAGTAGAAGAAAGAAGTTTCAAACCAACGGGGCCAGGAAAGTGATCCCCTTAAGGGTTACGAAGAGTACTTAGCCACACCAGAAGATTTCCAGGAATCATTTTCTTTCCAAGGCTATTACAATGCTAAATATAGGAACAAACCAATGGAATGGAACAAAGCAGTGCAATACCAACAATATTATGATCTTATGCACAGGGTGGATAGGTTAACTATTCCCTCTTTCAATGGATCAACTAAGAGTTCAACTAGTGCTTGGGTGCAGAAGATGGACACTTACCTCTAGCTCAACCCAATGACCAAGGTAGAGGCAATCAAGATTGCCACCTTACATTTGGATGGGGAGGCTCATGAATGGTGGCATCATGGGTTAGTCACCCTTGCACATGTTAACATTACATCATATGTAGAATTCACCCAGAGGGTGGTGGACATGTTCTAAAGGAAGGATCCTAAAATTAATTTCAAGGAGTTGGTCCAGTTGAGACAAACAGGTACACCAGAGGAATTTATCACAGAGTTTTGTAGGTTGGTTGTCAAGGTAACTGATATCTCAGAACAAAGGTTAATGATGTTATTTACAGAGGGGATAACTAAAACCTTGAAGAGTTGGGTTAAGGATTTTAGGACACCCACATTACAGGATTTCATCAAGAAAACTCAGGATATGGCAGAAACAACAGTTAGAAAGGCCCTAATAAATACCTTCATTCCTCAAAAGGGGCAGGCAATAAAGTTTCCCCAACAAACATAGACAGGGAAAGATAGGTTGGACGAAGACACTCGAAGAGAGCTTAGAAGAAAGAAACTATATTTTAGTTGCAAGGATCCATGGGAACTAGATCACCAATGTATGGGCAAGGTAAAGGTCCATTATATTGAAGTACTATCTGATGAAGAAGATGAAGGTGAGGAGGAGAACTCGAACATTCTAGATGAGGGTCATGACAGTGGTGAGGCACCACACCTTGAAATTCCAGAACATGCACCATTACAAGAAGGGGTCAAGAAGGTGGCCTTAACCACATTCTCAAAAGTCCCCAGGTACAATACCGTTCAATTTAGGAGCATTATGCAGGGACAAATAGTTACAACACTGATTGATGGAGGGACCACCATAATTTCATAGATGCAGCATTGGTTACCAAGAGACAAATTCCCACAGAGGAATTAGAGGGTTTTGAGGTAGTAGTGGTAGATGGGTACAACATGACATGTACCCAAAGGATTAGAGGGTTGGATGTGACATTGGGAAACTACACGTTGACCAATGAATTTTATGTGGTGGAACTAGCGGACACCAATGTGGTATTGGGAGTACAATGGATATATTCCCTTGGAGACTTCAAAATGAATTATCAAGAGATGAGGATGGAATTCATAGACACTAGGGGTCAACGGGTTATCCTGAGGGGTATGTCATTAGGAGCACCCAATGTTGTATCCAACGGATGCATGGAGGCTCTCTTTAGACACAGAAATGTGGCATGCATAGCAGAGTGTTTGGTCACGATGCAGAAGCCATCCCAGGATCGTCAACATTACCATGCAGACATACAAGAGTTACTGGGTAAGCATGATAAGGTATTCAGGTTGCTACTAGCAGGAAGACCACTAGACCGATGATTCGAACATGTCATTGAGTTAGAGGAAGGGGCCAAGTCAGTGATTACTACACCATAGATGAACCCAAAGAAGTTCAAGGATGAGATAGAAAAGGTCATACAAGAGTTGTTGGAGATGGGATACATCCAGCCTAGCTCTAGTCCATTTGCTTCTTCAGTAGTATTGATGAAGAAGAAGGATGGCACGTGGAGAATGTGCATTGGCTATAAGGATCTAAACAAGAAGACTATTAAGAACAGATACATGATACCAAGGATTGACGAGCAATATATTTTTAGAAGATTGATCTTTGATCATGATACAACCAGATTAGGGTGAGAGAGGAGGACATCCACAAAACAACATTCTGATTTCACAATGGTCACTATGAGTTTGTGTTCATGCCCTTTGGGTTGACTAACACACTAGCTACCTTCCCGTCATGTATGAACCATATCTTCAACAAACATTTGAGAAGTTTCCTATTAGTGTTCTTTGATGATCTTATGATCTACAATAAGATGTGGAGGGAACATTTGGGGCATGTGGATGAGATTCTTAGCATTATGGAGGAACAATCACTTTTTTCCAAGGAGGAAAAGTGTGAATTTGGATTGACGGAGATCTTGTATTTAGGGAACATAATAGGTGTTGAGGGAGTGAAGGTGCATCAAGAAAATATCCAGGTGATCTTAGATTGGCCTATCCCCAGGTCGATCATTGAGTTGTGAGGATTCTTCGGTATATGCAACTATTACAAACGATTTGTGAAAGGGTTTTCACAACTTGGGGCACCGCTGACAGATATGACCAAAAAGGGAGAATTTAGGTGGACTGAGGAAGCATAAGCAACATTTGGTTGAATGAAAAAGGTAATGAGCACTTTCCCGGTACTAGCACTTCGAAATTTCTCTCAGCCATTTATACTAGAGTGTGATGCACCCACAGAAGGGATAGGAGTGGTAACGATGCAAAATCGTCATCCCATATTGTAACACACCCACTATCATGATTTAAAAGTTTTGGGATTAATCTCCCATACATGAGAGATCTCCACAAACTTGCATTAGCGAAACGCCAATCCCTGGTTCTATATCGGGATTCGGGGTTTCTAGTATCAAGATTCATTCACCCCCAAGACTCGTGATTCCCAAAATTCCGACGCGCTCCCTACGCATTAGCTCTCTTGGTTCAGCTCCCAGATCCACAGGACCTGCTACCATATGTCCGCAGCCCTATAGCTACCCATCGGGGTTTCGGGGTTTATGATGTCGCGATGCACAGGCCTTCGCAAATTCTGAACCTTCGATCCCCGATGCCACTTGGCGTTGACTCACATCCAAGCTTGGTCTTCCGACACCTGTCCCTTGCTCTGGCGTCTATGGCCCCCACTCCCTATGATGGCATGGAGTGACACCTGTCCTCCGCTGGAATACTATGACTGTGGGACCGTCGCGTTTCGGGATTTCGCGACTTCTCCTGTCGTGAGTTTCTTGTCACTGAGAACCCCGAAATGCCGAACCCCGATCTCTTCAGGATCCTTGGACACGCGTCCCTCAGATTAACGGTTATGATCGCGTCGGGAAATCGCAGGTCGGGATTTCCGTATGCAAGAGTTCCTTGCCTTTGGAAACCCGATGCTCCAAATGCCGACTCGCCCAGATCTCCTGCCACGCGTCCTCCCAAGATCAACGGTTGAGATCCTTTTCTCGGGATATCGCGACTTATCCTGTCCCGGGTC
>ML802008.1:44292-65989 GCA_009831015.1 Picea engelmannii
GACGAAATTCCGCGAAACTTTCTACACTGTCTGGCATGGTCATTTACATCATTCCTAAACAATAGATACCAAAGGATGAGACCATTAGAACGTCGTTCACCACTTTGGAGGAATTATTGCATGTGTGGAGGGAAAAACTCAAAGGAAGTCAGCCAGGCCCTAAAGCCCAGTTGACAACCTGAGGATAAAAAACCCTCGGTGAAAGGAACTCTCCCAATGAAAACATCCCAAGGTACCTGACCTAACTATGATCCATGCAGACTTATTACATTATTAACCCACGCAGGGGTGCGGACATTTCGTTTACAAAATTTTGTGCTAGAGCATAAAATGCCCAAGTAGAACCAATACTGTCTTCAACATATTTGCATCTGATGATGCATATCTTCATGGCACATGAGTTGACCCCCTAGCTGAATAGGCGGTCAACAAAGCCTTAACCCAACCCCTCAAGGGCTCTGTCAAAGCCTCGGTGAACAACATCACCAATCTATGCTCGAATATATCGGATACGGCCACGGCCTTCCGCTGGAACTCTGATATGAAGGCCTCAACTGATCTGATCTGCCTCAACTGTGTAAGATCCCTGAAGTGGAGCTCTGGATCTCTCCTGCCAAATCTCTCCATCAACCTCTTAGTGAACTCCAAATATGAGGTAATGTGATTGTGACCCAACGTCACCAGTCCATGGTACCACCACTCGTGGGCCTCCCCCTCCAAGTGCAATGTGGCAAAGCTAATAGCTTTTGACTCTGTCATCGGGTTAAGCTTGAAGTATGTGTCAAGATTCTGAACCCATGCCTGAGCTGAGCAACGTGATGATCCGTCAAAAGTAGGAATGTTCAGTTTTCCCACTTTCTTGATGAAATCCATGTTGAGAGTCTGCCCATTGCTTCTCTGTGCCTCCCGAGGTCTGTTTCGATATCTGATCGAACAGTAGTCCATCAAACTCATGTCTTCATGGAATTCTGGTCCTAATGGCAAGTAGTCTCTCCTGTACTCCCTGAACGGATCCTGGAGCACCACCTGCCCCTCACCCGACTATCCTCCTGCCTGCCCTGGCTGTCCCAAAGGTTGTCCCAATGTCTGTTCCGTCTGGAACTATGGATATAAAGGTCGGGGAATCCTCCCAGATGATGTGTAAGCTCGGGCTGGTGAAGTGTTTGTACTAGCCCCTCCCTGAGATCCACTGGAGCCACTGGCCCCACCCCCTTGGTGTCCTCCTGAACACTTGGTCCTCTTGCAACATTGGCACCTATAGTGCTCATACTATGCTAGAGCATATGTGCACTAAGGTTCATCTGTTGTATGGCTGTCAACAGGTCTCTCTGTCCCCTAGCTAGGTCACTAAACATGGCCTATGTGTTATCAAGATGTATCTCGGGGCCTTTCCCCCTACCCTTGGGTGTCTCACGTATGTCACCCATAATCCTCTGTATATCGGCCTCTGTGTCTGAACTGATATGCTCTCCGTCCTCTATCTATGGCTCTGTATCTGACTGAGTGTGGAAGGGGGTGTAATCCCTTCAGTTTCTATCTCTCCTATCTCTGCTATGACCTCTGTGGTACTGAATGTACTCATCTCCAATATGTCCTCGACCCCCTGGGTATTCTTCACTTGTTCCCGGAATCATGGGGTCATGAAAAGCACTTCTTCACGGGATGACAGGAAGAAGGCTCTGATACCACTGAAATATCCCTGATCCAGCTGATCTGGATATCTACTATGGATCTAGTGTTCTATCTCACAGATATGATAATCTGGGGGTTTCTGGATTTGTTTCATCTTCAGATCTGATGCTCTGGGAGTTTCTGGATGCATTTAGTTATGTGCTTGAGATGTTTGTGGTTGTTGCATGTGCATGTTATACATTATGGTTTAAATAGTATATATATGATGCATGCGGAAATAAGGAACAACAACCGCCCAATAATATGTATTATGAGATTAAGCAGGGAAATACAATGAAATACTGAAAATATAGAAGATAATCGTTAGTTAGATCTCATGGATCGTCACTGGGATACAAGCAAATAACATAAAATACCCGTGATCAGAAGATGAAGGAAGATCTAATGCATGTACGGATAGATCGGCAAAATAGGCGGTTCCGGAGAAGCACGGTAACCGCTACAAACTGGAAAACTCGTCCGGAAGGCTATACCCGTTAGAATGAGCTGAAAATTGTCCCAATAGAAGCGTCCTGGCCTCTAGACTAATCCTAGTGACTGTCGGATGGAATATATGTCCTCTCATGCTCCAGATCTCGTCCCCTGGGGGTCTGCGCACCTCTTGGGTTCTCTGGATGCGCGCAAATGATTCCACCAACAAAATCGTCTGATATAGGACTCAAAATGTTCGCCCCGCCAAATGCGGAACTGGGTGAGAAGGGTTTCCCTATATCTGCTTTGATGCTCCGTCTATGACCCCAACTATCCTTCCACAAGAGCTTGCGCCCTAGATGGTTGAATGATGCACTCTGAAGGATTCCACCGTCCGAATCTGATGGTAGGTGGCTCAATCAATGTGCCCTGGGTGGATCTCAATTGGGTCAGAAGGAAACTACAATCCGAGCTCTGATCTCGTGCAGCTACACAAACCCTCTATCTGACTTGTGCCCTCACTGGCTAAGCTGCGCACACTACAAACTGGATACTCCTGAATAGCACAGTGAAATACTTGGATGGTATCTACGATGGGCTAGTGTGTGTCTCTCAAAAACGAAACCGATCAATGGTGGTGGTTTCCTCCAGAAATCCACAAAATAGTAGAAGTCGAATCTCTTCCTCCTCTGGGAACCTCAACATCAAATCATAACAATGCATAATGAGAAATTAGGTCGAATTCCTCCCTTTATACTCTTTCGGATCTAATTCACCATTGACCTCACTTAAGCTAGGTGCTTTTCCTCTTAAGGTGAATAATTAATTATTTAAGTCCCCCTTTAGCACCTTTTTGTTCTAATTCTTCGTTGACTTAGGCTTAAGTGACTTTTCCTATGCTTTTTGGCTTAATTCATTGTTTAGCCACCAAATCACCCTTATTTCTCCTTTTGTTCCCTGTTTGTGCCTGACTATAGTCTACGGGAACACATAGACTATTAAGTCACTCCCTGTTGGCCTACTCTTGGGAACGAGACATCACATACAGACCTCACACACTACAGGATGCCATCATGTGCACTAGAGATCTAGCAAACTCGGTGTCAAAAACAAAAACTTTTTCCAAACCCTTTGTGACACAAAAGGACCGAKATAGGAAACCATTCCAGAGAGAGTGGAAGGGTAAGGAAAAGTTGCATGATGATACGAGGTGTTGGCTTCTGAGGAAGAAGCTATGCTTCACATGCAAGGACCCTTGGGTCCCCGACCACGGGTGCATTGGCAAGGGAGAGATCCATTACATTGAGGTGGCAATAGAAAGTGATGAGGAGGAAAAAGACAATGAATCCACTAGCTCATAGGAGGAGCCATCACATGCGGAGGAGCAGCCTCCAAGGAGACCATCGATGTCGGTAGGGGCCTAACCACCGATAGAGCCACAACCTTGTGAGAAGGCTAATAGACGAGCACCAACAAAGGGAGGATTCATAGCAACCCTTTCTGGTATTCCCAGGTATGACACCCTTAGGATCAGAGGGACTATCCAGGGACAATGGGCAATCGACCTAATAAATGGTGGGGCAACCCACAACTTCATTGACGTTGCATTAGTATCGAGGCTAGCACTTCAGACAGAGGAGTTTGAGGGGTTTGATGTTGTAGTAGAAGATGGCCACACAATGGAGTGTGTAGACAGAGTCTCGGACTTGGAGGTAAAGTTAGGTAACTACACCATGACAGACACATTTTATGTAGTTGACCTATCTGACACAGATGTGATGTTGGGAGTCCAGTGGTTGATCACCTTGGGCAAGATTTCTACCAACTAACAAACCTTGGAGATGGGGTTCAGAGATAGTGAGGGGAAGAGAATTGTACTGATGGGCATGTAAACAGGGCCACCCAGGAAAATTTCGGCAAAGAGGATGGAGAGGATCTTCAGGCATGGGGAAGTAGCATATGCAATAGAGTGCTTAATCACCACACGGAGGGATTCAGATGGCCAACAACAGTATCAGACATAGATCAGAACTTTGTTGAGTCTGCATCGACAGGTTTTTCGTTAGATTCCGCCAGGGAGACCACTCGACAAGGGGTTTGAGAACACCATTGAGTTGGAGGAGGGTGCTAAACCTGTGATTACAACACCCTATCATCATCCTAGGAGGTTCAAGGATGAGATAGAAAAAAAAATCAAGGAATCACTAGCGATAGGACATATCAGACCCAATAGCAGCCCATTCACTTCTTTAGTTGTCTTAGTCCTAAAGAAGGATGGTACCATGAGGATGTGTATAGATTACTGTGATTTCAACAAGAAAACCATAAAAAACCGGTATCCTATCCCACACATTGATGAGTTGATGGATGAACTAGATGGGGCAATTTTCTTCTCTAAGATTAACCTACGCTCTGGATATCATTAGATCAAAATTCGAGAGCAAGATATAGAGAAGACGACATTCCGATGCCATTATGGACATTTTGGGTTCTTGGTTATGCCATTTGGTCTAACCAATGCATCTACCACGTTTTAGTCTTGCATGAACCATATATTTCGATATCACTTGAGGAAATCAGTATTGGTATTCTTCGACGACATTTTGGTGTACAACAAGACATGGCAGGAGCTTCTGAGGCATTTGGATGAGGTACTCAACATCATGGAGTCACAATCACTGTATGCCAAGGAGTCAAAGTGTGAGTTTGGCATGACAAAATTGTTATACTTGGGCCACATTATCAGCGCATAGGGGGTACAGGTGCACCAGGAGAAGATCAGGGCCATTTTAGATTGGCCAATGCCCAAGAACATGACAGAGTTGAGGAGTTTATTTGGGATATGTAGCTATTACAGGAGGTTCGTGAAGGGTTTTTCACAGTTGGGGGCACCACTCACCGACCTCACCAGACAGGGGGCCTTCATTTGGACAGACGAGTCACAAAAGGCATTTGATCATATGAAGGAATTCATGGGCACATGTCTAGTGTTAGCATTGTCGGATTTCACGCTACCGTTGGTACTAGAGTGTGATACATCAAGAGAGGGGATTGGAGCAGTGTTGATGCAGGGGGGACACCCCATTGTATTTGTGAGCAGGAAGCTTAGTCAGCCCGAGAGGTTGTATTTGATCTATGACAAGGAGATGCTTGCAATCATGCATGCCTTGACCAAATTCAGACAATACTTGGTGGGAAGCAAATTTGTGGTCAAGACAGACCATAATAGTTTGAAATATTTCCTTGAGCAAAAGGATCTCAGCGAGCGTTAGCAGAAGTGGGTGACAAATGTCCAGGCCTTTGATTTTGACATAGAATATTTCAAGGGGAAGAAGAACATTGTGGCAGATGCATTATCTAGGAGACCAACAATTTGTTCCTTGATGGAGATTTCAGCAGATTGTAAATCCCACTTGCTAGTGGAATATTCCAAGAACAAGTTCGCTTGTGAGATATTGGATGGGTAGGTACAGGACGACATGTACAAAGTCATAGACTACTTCATCTTCTACAAAGATCGAGTCTACCTAGTGCTAGGATCAGGTCTCAAGAAGAAGATTTTGGCAACAGTACATGACTCACCATTAGCAGGGCATCAAGGGTTCTTCAAATCCTACAGGTAGGTCAGAGAGAGATTCTCTTGGAAGGGTCTCAAGCAGGATGTGATGAGACATATCAGTGAGTGTGTGACTTATCAACAAAACAAGTCAGAGAAGACACTTCTAGTAGGGTTACTTCAACCACTTCCCATTCTGGAGCAGAAATGGGAAAGTATATCCATGGATTTCATTACAAGCCTACCCAAGGGTCAGGGTAAGGATTGTATTATGTAGTGGTCGACAGATTGACCAAGTTTGCACATTTCTATGCGATTCTTACAGATTACAAGGCAGTGCAGGTGGCATAGCTATTCTTTAGGGAGGTTTTCAAACTTCACAGGTTGCCCCAGAGCATCGTCAACGACAAAGATAGTTGGTTCATCGACACATTTTGGGGGGATTTATTCAGATTGGTGGGGACAAAGTTGACACCCAGCACCAGTTACCACCCCCAGACTGATGGGCAGACGGAGATAGTCAACAAGTGGGTAGAGGGATACTTGAGGGACTATGTTAGTGGACAACAAAGAGCGTTGGTAAGGTGGTTACATATTGGAGAGAACTGTTACAACACTACCTTCCACATGTCCATTGGTATGACCCTATTCAGAGAATTATATGGGTATGATGCTCCCACATTGATTGACTTGGTTTTTGGAGACAGTCGGGCTCCCAAGGCCAAGGACTGGATACTAGAGAGTTAGGATATTCTCAAGGTACTAAAAGAGAATCTACAGACTGGACAGAATCGACAGAAGGTGAATGCAGACAGGCATGTTGAAATATTGTAACTGCAAAGAATATTCTAATTATAATTGAGTTATTATCTTATAGATCAAATCCCCTTTTGTGGATTGATCATGTCGGGCTTTGTATAAGACCAAATCCCCTTTTGTGGATTGATCATGTCGGGCTTTCTATAAGACCAAATCCCCTTTTGTGGATTGGTCAAACCATAGTTATATGGTGTTGTTTTTAAAGTCGGCCCCTAGGACTTAATAAAGTGGTTTTAACCACTAGTTGAAGAAGTCGACCCCACTTGGTGAAAGGACATAACCCTAGCGCTCCACAACTAGTATAAATAAGTGAAGAGGGTGCCTCATTTACTCACTCACTAAAGTCACTCATCTAGTGCACAAGTTTTGAAGATAGTTGCAGTTACAATAAGAAGGAGAAGAGAAGCGCATGCTTAGTGTTGGATTATCTTTAGTGTTTTGGTCTTTATCTTGACAGAGTATTGGCAATCTATATTAAGGAAGTTTTTGCTGGGTTTTCTCCCCCATGAGGGTTTCCTAGGACAAAATGTTGTATACCTTGTGATTGTGTTTCTTTCAGTGATCCTATTTGTGCTATTATCTTTGAAAAACATTAAAACTTAACATGGTATCAGAGCTAAAATGAATAGAGCACCTTTCATTGGGTAACCAAAAACGTCACTGTTGTCATACAAGAAAATTAGGGCTTTTTATTGGAAGAGAGTTTCTGACTAAAAACCATCTAGGGAAGTGTGCCCTAGCCTAGCGCACTCTTTAGCAGCTTGAGCGAACCTTTCAATGGCCAGAGCCTCCGGAAAGTAAAACCCTAGTTTTCACTGGTACCAGAAAACTAGGAAACCAAAACCAGTACCAGAAGTATCAGTCCAGATTTGTGTAGGTCAAGTTTTAAGGGGTAAAACTTGAAATTTTTTAAATCAGACAACTCTAGCCTACTCGCCTCAGCCCAGCACATCTCCTAGTAAGATCAGATTTAGTTTCTAAGAAATTTCATTTTCTGGTCATTTTTCTAGCTCCAGGTCAAGATGTGTGCAAGCACTAAGCTTGTTGATAAGTTAGAAGGTGTGGAAAACTTTCGTGCCTGGAAGTACAAAATTGGACTCATTCTCAAAGAGAATGACCTAACAAAATTCATAAAAGAAAATGTACTGGAACCCGAAGAAGCAGCCAAAGCAAAGTACAAGAAGGATATGGTTAGGGCCAAAAGAATAATTGCAAATTCCATTAAAGACCACTTGATCCCTCAAGTGTCGTCTAAGAATACTCCAAAAGAGATGTTTGATGCCCTAACCAGAATGTATGAAGGAAAGAAAAATAACCGAAAGATGAACTTGAGAACCCAACTCAAGAATACAAAGATGCAGAAAGGAGAAACAGTTCATGACTATTGCTCTAGGGTTTCTCAATTCAAGGAACAATTGGAAGAAATTGGAGACAACCTAGATGAATATGAAATTATAATGACAACTCTTAATGGTCTCACAATACCTTGGGATGCCTTCATCCAAACTATCTGTGTAAGAAAAGAAAAACTCCATTTTGATAGCTTATGGGAAGAATGTGTTCAAGAAGAAGCAAGAGTCGAAAACCGAGAAGTCGTACTATTAAGGGATGAAGATCAAGCCTTAGATGCTCATACTAAAGGAGGAAAGAAAATGTATCATTTCCAAAAGGAGACCCATCTTCATAATGAATCTCATTCCCCAAAGAAGTTCACCCACTTCCATAAAGAATCTCACCCTCCAAGGAGATTCCAGAAATATCCAAAGGGGAAAAGAAGAGAAAAATATTTCTCCTCTTATCAATGTTATCATTGTGATAAGATGGGACACATTGCTAAGAATTGTCTTTCCAGAAGGGAAGAATACAAGAAGAGGAACAACAAAAGACATCATGCCCATGCAGTTGAAGATGATGAGCGACCCACAAAGATGACTAAAGAAAAGATTGAAGACTATGTTTTATTCTCTGCCCTCTCAGGATCTGTGACACCTGGAGAGGATTCTTGGCTCATATACAGTGGTGCTTCTAAGCACATGACAGGTTAGAGAGACATTCTCTCTAGCCTTACAGAAAAGGACTTTCCCCAAAAAGTCTCACTTGGAGATGACTATCAGTACCCTATCAAAGGAATGGGAGAATCCACCTACAAAATTGATTTAGGAACTCCGATTAAGATGAAGGATGTACTGTATGTACCAGGTTTGACAAAGAACTTACTTTCTATCTTATCTTTAGATAATAAAGGGTTCAGGGTTGCATTCATAGATGGTGAAGTTTTTATGTGGCCGAAAGGAAAAACCATAGAAGATGCAATTGTTATTTGAACATAAGAAGGTGGTATGTATAAGTTAAAAGGTCACTCAGATGCAGCCTTGACTCACTCCACTGAGAGTCCATGTGAACTTTGGCATAGAAGACTAGCTCACATCAACTACAAACCCTTACCATATGTAAGCAAGGTAGTTACAGGTTTACCAGAATTCAAGGTTGACCATGAAGGTGTATGCAAGGGATGTGCACAAGGAAAGAACATAAAGAATCCTTTCCCAAAGAGCAACAGTAAAGAAGAAGGAATATTGAAGCTCATCCACTCAGATGTATGTGGTCCAATTCCATCAACCTCTCTAAGTGGGTATGTATACTATGTGTCATTTATTGATGATTACTCTCGCAAGACTTGGGTTTATTTTTTGAAATCAAAAGATGAAGTACTCAAAAATTTCAAGGAATTCAAAGCCTTGGTAGAAAATCTCTCTGAAAGGAAAATCAAGATACTCAGGTCAAATAATGGAGGAGAATACACCTCAAAAGAATTTGGAAGATTTTGTAGAGATGTCGGGATTAAGAGGGAGCTCACCACTCCCTATAATCCTCAACAAAATGGTGTAGCAGAAAGAAAGAATAGAACAATAATGGAAGCAGTGAAGACTATGATCCATGATCAAGATATTCCAATGCACTTATGGGCTGAAGAAGTAAGAACAACAGTCTATGTCCAAAACAGATTATCCCATAGTGCACTTGGATTCAAAACCCCCGAAGAAATTTTCTCTTGAAACAGAAGTAAGCCATCTCAAAATATTTGGTTGTCCAGTGTTTGTACACATTCCGAAAGAAAGGAGAACCAAGATGGATCCTTCATGAAAGAAGGGAATATTTGTTGGATACTGTGAGGTCTCTAAGGCCTTCAGAATTTACATACTAGGTTACCATCATATTGAGATCAACCGAGATGTAACCTTTGATGAAGATGCAACACTCAAAAGATCAAGGAAATGCTAGCTTGAAGAAGTATATAAAGAAGAGCCTGTAGCTCCCAGAGTTACAGAACCTGTGAAGGAAGCTACAGTTACCCCTGATGATGAGATTCCAGAAGATCATGATATGATAGAATCTCAAGAACCTTCCCAGATGACGATCTCTCACAATAAAAATCTAGCCTGGGCAAGGGAACTTATTCAAGATGGAGAAAAGTATGGTGCCCCAGAAGGAACCATGAGACAAAGCAAGAAACCTAAGCCATTCTCCAGTTATATGGCCTTGATGTGTGATCTCATAGAGAAGGAACCTACTTGCTTTGAAGAAGCCATTCATAAGAAAGAATGGGTGGATGCCATGACGGAAGAATATCAATCCATTATAAAGAATGATGTATGGGTAATAGTTCCCATACCAAAGAACAAAGATGTGGTATATTCCAAATGGATATACAAGATAAAACATGATACAGACGGAAGTATTGAAAAACATAAAGAAAGATTTGTAGCTCGTGGATTTTCTCAAAAGGAAGGCATTGATTATGAAGAGACGTTTTCTCTTGTAGCCAGATACACTTCTATTAGAAAAATCATAGCTCTTGCAGCCAAGATGAAGTGGAAGTTACACCAAATGGATGTGAAAACAACCTTCTTTAATGGTGTTATTGAAGAAGAAGTGTACATAGAACAACCACAAGGGTTTGAAGTTGAAGAAAGAAAGACTCATGTCTGCAGATTGAAGAAAGATCTGTACGGGTTGAAGCAAGCTCCTAGAGCTTGGTATGGAAGAATTGATAGTTTCCTGATGAGATTGGGCTTTACCAAAAGTAAAGTTGATTCTAACCTTTACTTCAAGGTTATGAATGATGAGCTAGTTGTATTGTTGTTGTATGTAGATGACTTATTCTTAACCGGAGAAGAAAATCTCATCATAGATTGTAAGAAGAAGCTCATTGCAGAGTTTGAGATGAAATACCTAGACTTGATGCATTATTTCTTAGGTCTTGAAGTTTGGGAGAGCCCAGAGAAGATCTTCCTTAACCAAGGGAAGTATGCAGTAGAAATACTAAATAGGTTTGACATGTTGGAATATAAATCCATGAACACACCCATGGAAACAAAGTTGAAGCTCCTGGTAGACACTTCGTCATAATTGGTTTATACTACTCTGTACAGACAGATTATTGGTTCATTGATGTACCTAACGAATACCAGGCCAGATATATGTTTTGTCGTGAATAGCTTGATTCAGTATCTCTTAGAGCCTAGACATGTTCACCTTGTAGCTGCAAAACATGTGATGATATACCTTAAGGGTACATTGGAATATGGTCTTTGTTACACTGGTGATCATGACTTCAGACTGTATGGATATATTGATTCAGATTGGGCTGGAAGTGTCTCTGATAGAAAGAGCACTTCAAGATTTTGTTTCAGTCTAGGGTCAGCCCTGACTTCATGGAAGAGCAGGAAGCAATCTAGTATTGCTCTCAGCATGGCAGAAGCGGAATACATTGTAGCATGTTCCGCCAGTTGTGAAGCCATATGGCTTTAGAAGTTTTTGACAGGTCTATTCGATCTAGAGATGGAAGCCGTTGCGATTCTATGTGATAACCAGAGTTTCATAAAGATGATGGAGAACCCTGTGTTCCATGATAAGTCGAAGCACATAGAAATCTGGTATCATTGTATTCGTGATATGGAGCAGAGGGGAGCTATAAAGCTCCAATATGTTGGCACAGATGAGCAGGTTGCAGATGTGTTGACCAAGCCTCTGTCTCGTGTGAAGTTTGAGCACTTTCGAGACAAGCTTAGTGTTGTCCGAAAGGACCTCCCTTGAAAGGGGGAGTGATGTTGATGATACTGTAGTATCTTGACCAACAACGGGTAGCTCCGTTAGGATTTTATATCCTAGGGGATTGATCATCCCTAGGTAGATCCCAAAGGTCCGGTAAGGACGGTCTGCCAGAGTACCTGTGCATGTATATGCCAGCTGTGGTCAGTAGTGGTAGCTCCGTTAGGATTTTATATCATAGGGAATCTTATGATTCCTAGGCAAATCCCGAAGGTCTGATAAGGACGGTCTATCAGAGTACCACGTGGTAGCTCTGTTAGGATTTATATCCTAGGGAATCTTTTGATTCCTGGGAAAATCTCGAAGGTCCGGTAAGGACGGTCTGTCAGAGTACCACAAAATGTTGTTGTTGCACCTGTCTCATTCTGTTGCCATATGATGATGATGTTGTTATCTCAGCCTCGTGCTGATGATGTTGTTGTTTCAGCCTCGTGCTGTTCTTGATGATGTTGTATCAGCCTCGTGTTGTTGATGATGATGTTGTATTAGTGTTATACTAATTGATGTTGATGTAGATAATGATGATGATGCTACTCCAACTCCATATTGTGAAAGATGATGTTATTGATGATGAGAAAAACTTCCAATGATTTATAGATGTTCCAATTAGTGTTCCATATGATGATGTTGTTGCCCTCTCTCTCTCCTAATGATGTTGTATTGGGTTATGTCAGTAGAATACCCTTCTTGTTAAGGGGGAGTGTTGAAATATTGTAACTGCGAAGAATATTCTAATTATAATTGAGTTATTATCTTATAGATCAAATCTCGTTTTGTGGATTGATCATGTTGGGCTTTGTATAAGACCAAATCCCCTTTTGTGGATTGGTCAAACCATAGTTATATGGTGTTTTTTGTGAATTCGCCCCCTAGGGCTTAATAAAGTGGTTTTAACCACCAATTGAAGAAGTTGGCCCCAATTGGTGAAAGGACATAACCCTAGCGCTCCACAACTAGTATAAATAAGTGAGGAGAGCGCCTCACTTACTCACTAAAGTCACTCATCTAGTGCGCAATTTTTGAAGATAGTTGCAGTTACAAGAAGAAGGAAAAGAGAGGCGCATGCTTAGTGTTGGATTATCTTTAGTGTTTTGGTCTTTATCTTGGAATTGTATTGGCAATCTATATTAAGGAAGTCTTTGCTGGGCTTTCTCCCCCATGAGGGTTTCCCAGGATAAAATGTTGTGTACCTTGTGATTGTGTTTCTTTCAGTGATCCTATTTGTGCTATTATCTTTGAAAAACATTAAAACTTAACAAGGCACATGATAGAGCATAGCTTTGAGGTTGGGGATCTAGTATTCCTGATGCTACAACCATACAGGCAGTCATCTTTGAAGAAGAGCGGGGCAGAGAAGCTCAAGCCCAGGTTCTATGGGCCATACAGGATCATACGCAGGGTAGGCGAAGTGGCCTACGAGCTAGAGCTACCAAAGGGGAGCTGGATTCACAACGTGTTCCACGTTTCTTATCTTAAGAAACCCGTGGGACAATTCATCAGCACTTCAGAGGAGCTTCCACTTTTGGATGAGGAGGGGCGGTTGGAGTTAGTTCCTAAGGAGGTATTGGAGTTCAGAGAGAGGAGATTGAGGAGCAGGGTCATCAGGGAGTGTTTGTTCATATGGAGGGGGCTTCTAGTAGAGGATGCTACTTGGGAGAGTGAGCATATTTTGCAACACCCTGGATTGATATTGCTTGAGGACAAGCAATCTCGCAAAGGGAGGATTGTAATGTCCCTTTTTGAGTAGGAGCTCCAGAGAGGATGGCTTAGTAGTCTAAACATCCCCTTTTAGGCTATAGCCAGGGAGAAATAGGGGAAATATGGTCATTTGGTGTCATTTCACTAGGGAATGTTATATTTCGAAAGTGACATTAAGTGAAAAGTGGGAAACACACTTTTTAAGTGAATTAAGTTAAAAATAAAGGGGAACCTAAGTGAAGGAGCTAAATATAGAGGTCAACAGAGAATTAGGGTTTGAGTGGGTAGATGAAGGGAAAAACGATCTAATTCCTTATTATGCATGTTTATGATTTGACATTTGAGCTCTGAGGAGAAAACACGGGTTCAGGCGAATCAGTGGAGATTGTGGATTCCAGGAGGAAGATACTAGTGGGTTGATTTCGGTGTTGAGAGATACCCAAGTCACCAAAAAGATCACTCAGATCTTTCATCAGTTTACAACAACAATTTTACAGGTTCAGACAGCTAGGGTGCACTTCTCCAAGGTGAGGGCATGAGAGCTGGGAGACACAGAGGTTTAGCCTATCCCGACCAAGGAGAATCCATGTATTTCCTTCCGACCCAGTTGAGAGGAAGGCATGGCACACCTTTTGAGATATTACTCACCAGATTTTGATGGAGGATTCATCTAGGGCGCACCAGTCAACTATTGAGGGCGCAACACTTGGGGAGGCACATTCAGGGTTCTAGAGAGATCACCGGACCAGATCTGGGGAAACCCTTCCGACCCAATTCAGAGGAGGCCAGGGCGTTTAGATTGAGATAGTTATAGCCATATTCCGACGGTGGAATCACCAGGGCACGGTAGTTGAGCAGAGGAGGGGTGCAACCCCCCAGGGGATCCCATCTGGGGTTCGTAAAGATCAACAAAGGGTCGATCTTCAGTCCGAAATTTATCGAGAGGGTGTTTGAGGTAAGGGAGACCCAGCTGGGACAGGTTTCAGGGTTATTAGAGGATTTTAGCCACCAGGGTGAACATTCTAGTCTTGCAGCAGTTGTCGTGTGAGTTGTCGTAGCATGCAACAATTCATCTTGCTCTTCCATTGATCCAGCATCATCATTCATTCCGGGTATCTCGATTTAGCATTGTTGTGTATATTCCAGCTAAAATCCATATAGTCTTGATCTAGCTGAGAGATTCATTTTATTTCCCCGCATGCGGTTTTGTACTTTTAGTCATATTTCATAATATACTTGGTCGCAGTTGTTGTGTGTTTTATATCTATTGCATGTTTGATTATACAGGGTTAAACACGAGAAAAACTTTTAGACCCATTGAAACACAAAGAAAAACCTTTAACCGCATCCAAAATCCCAAAGAGTATTAGTTTTTGCAGCTAGTAGTCGACAGTTGAGGCATATATTCCGATCTGTGAAATTAGGGATATTACGGCATCATGAAAAGTCATGTCCCCTCATCAATATGGTGACATCTCATCATCAATCAAGTGCCATCTCACCACCCATGTGGTAGGTTGGCCCAATGCAAAGTCATGTCACTCCAAGTATGACATCATCCTTTAGATCTCCAACATCCTAGGTCAAAATTCCAACATCCTGAAAGGAAAAGGTTCCATCATCCCTCCAAATGGATATACCATCCTCATCAAGTGTAAAAGCATCCATCAAAACCCTAACGTCCTCATGGAGTGCGACGTCCAATTCTGGGGCTTCCTTCCCTCCCAATGACACATCTGGCCATATCTGCAACATTCAAGGCAATCACTACAACGTCCAAGGTCCAGGAGGTGTTGGAAGGTGTACAAAGGCAGGCCAAGTCATCAAGAAGCTCAACGCTCATCATTAGGGGCATAACGTTCTCCTCATAGCATGCAACGTCCTTGGTGTAAGCATCAAAACGTCCTTTAAGGACCATCTCCAGGGATGCATCATCATCAAGCAAGGCTTAGGGAAGTCAAGTGAAAGAAACCATCATGGATACAAGAGTCATTAAAATCATACAAAGTAAGCCACAATCTAATACAAGAGCCATGTAAGCAATTCAAACTAGGTATCTTCTTCAAATTTCACACTAGTTTAATACTTTATGCAATTTGTAAAGTGTAGGTATGGGAGGACCATCACAAGACCCTATTAGGTGTGTCAATACCCAAGTAGAAAAGTAGTTCCCAAGAAACCCTTGAAAGTGTAAGTATAAGTGAATGATATGGTATGGGATTTACTTCTTGGTCATGGTGTCATTAACATGCAAGGCCACGTGTGGGTTCATCTCCATAAGCACCTTTGTAGAGGGAGTGCTTGGTGCTTGAGCTACCCTTTCCTCGGCAGTGTGTGTATTCCAAACCCCTTCTTGCCTTTTGATATTCATTTATTTCTTTGCAAATCCCCTTTTCAAGTTCATGCATTAATTTATTGGGATTCAATTAAGTCCTTTTAATTTGATATGCATTCAATGTATTAGGAATTGGGGAAATCACCTCATGGCGAGGGGGTAGAGCTCAAGCTATTCTTGGCTTTTGATTTATCATTTAAATCCCATTATTCTTTTTCATTTTGAATTTATAACATGCTTTTAATGTTCTTTCTTACCAGTTGCATCAACCTCAATCATTCTAGCCCCTTCTTCTCATAGGAGGATGAAGGAACAAACCTTTTTGGGATACATGTAATAGCCACTTCCACAAGATAGGACAACGAAAGGAATTAAGATGAAAATTGTTAAGTATGAAAAGGAAAGGCACACTACCCCTATCAAGGCCTCCACTTTTCCCCAAGAGTGACAACACTGGACTAGGGAACTTATAATGGCCACCAAGGTGAAACAAGGAAAAACACATAACTTCCAAGAATCATGATCCATTATCTGACTTCAACCCATGATCCTAACCTAAATGTCTAATGCATTAAATGTAACACTTTATATGAAACAATGACTAATGTACCTCATGTGTCCTGGGCCACCATCGTCGGATGAACTATTTTGATCATGTGAATGAGTTGAGCAATGATGAGGGGGGAGGCATCTAAGAGGCTATTGTTTGTGGAGAATGTTGATCATCATCATCGGGATCACTGTCTGCAAATGTGAATCATGAGGCATGACCTCCTCTAATTACCCCTAGGTGAGAGGGGGTAACATGCCCAACAACATCGGTGACAACCAATTGAACTAACCCTTGGGTTTTATGGTTCTACTATCTTTTTATTTTTCAAGGAAAACCTCACAAGGAAACCCCTAAGCACTTCCTCACATTTTGAAGATGGTACCTAGTGTAAACCCATTGGCACCGATTACGACGCTTGACCCAGTAGGGACATTGAGTGAATCACACAACAAAGGCAACCAACTGGAGGATCGACCCCAAGACCCCCTACATGAAGCTCAAAGCACTCAACCACTCGTGCCAGCCCACTGGGCTTTATGGTTCTATTATCTATATGCATGCTCTATGGTTTATTGCAAGTGTTTAATCATTTGATTTAGATCTATTTTCTAAATGCTCAAAAAGTTGCATGTTTATGCTCATATTTTATATCTTTATTTTCTATAAGAGAGACATATCCTATGTGTCCTATTTCAAGGGGTCTACGTATCCATGTCGAACACTTGAATCCCCATGTTCCCATGTCTACAAGACCCTGTGTCAGGTGAATTAGGTTGTGATGTTTCCACAAAGGAGTTGTGATCTCATCATGGTGTTGGTTGCAGACCACAACTTTAGCTAGCAGTCTTCTAATAACTTGTAATCCCATCATACTACAGCCTTGTTTCATTTGCAGTTTGCAACTTCCTAGTCTTTCACAAGCTTTTGCATATTTGCAGATTCAACCTCAGACACCTAACTCAGATCAGTGTTGTAAATTCCATATTGACTGATTTGAACATTTAGAAAAGCATTGAATGAACCAATATGCATATTCCTGTTATGTTGAATGTCAGGAATGCTGAGAAACAAAATGGAATTATAATATCCACTATTGACCAAAGAAAGGTCAGTTATGGGGTTCAAGAGCACTGTTGGTACAAATAGAGAAAGATGGGCTTGTTTGTACTCAATATAGGGAGAGAATGGCAGAGTTCTGCGTATTCAAGACAATTTAAACAGCAAGGCAGACATCCTGTTTTTGGTGCAAGCCAATTACATACACTATTACTAGAAATTGGATAGTTTATTTTATCCTACTGCATCAACACAAATTAAATTTTGTAAACAGATCGGAAAGCATACAACCCTGTGAACTCTTCATTTCCAAACTCTGGAATAATCTAGGTATTTTCAAACTCTCTATACAAGATTTCTATGCATCTGGCAAGTTCTCAGGGTAGAGATTTCAGGGCCTGCACTGGGCACATTTCTAAAGGAAGGCTCTTTCTCTAATAACTTGGGAACACTGGACAATGTTGGATGTGCATTCAGGGCAGGCTGAACAATCTCTTCTACTATTCAACTTCACCAGAATCTTTTGAGTGATTAAACTTGTAAAATTATACTACCTAATCACATTTTTATCTGGCTTGAACAGAAATGATTTTGGAAATATTTTTTCCGGATTAATTGCAGGTGATACATAATGATTGAGACGAGGTTGAGTCCTTTCTTCTTAAGCCCTAAAATAGAAAATTGTTTAATGGATTCCCTTGAAATTAAAAGTCTAAAATGTTGGGTTCACTTCTATTCCAGTCAGTTGTGACTTGAAACAGTCCAAAAATTGTAGGCAAAATAAGATCTGTCATTTATACGATGAGAGTGCAGCAATAGAAAGACTTGAGAATACAATATTCAAAGAATGCTTGGCAAAGATGAAACCTTTTGTCTAGCTTTCTACCATTTTCCTACTTCCTGAGAATACAATATTCAAAGAATGCTTGGCAAAGATGAAACCTTTTGTCTAGCTTTCTACCATTTTCCTACTTCCTTTGCATTTTCCTACTTCCTGAGAATACAATATTCAAAGAATGCTTGGCAAAGATAAAACCTTTTGTCTAGCTTTCTACCATTTTCCTACTTCCTTTACATTTTCCTACTTCCTGAGAATACAATATTCAAAGAATGCTTGGCAAAGATGAAACCTTTTGTCTAGCTTTCTACCATTTTCCTACTTCCTTTGCATTTTCCTACTTCCTGAGAATACAATATTCAAAGAATGCTTGGCAAAGATAAAACCTTTTGTCTAGCTTTCTACCATTTTCCTACTTCCTTTATAAAGGAAGAGTATATATTTTTTTGTGAAATGCTTCTTATATTTAGGAGGAAATATTTACAGCCACACCCTAAGTAAGGTTTTGAACCCGAGTCTCCACTTTAATACAATCCCGATCACCTAGCTGCTTGCCAGTAGACCACATGATATTTGAACAGCCCAAATGATGCTTTTATTCTATTTGAAATTTGACACCAATCAAGTTGGTGGAGATATGTTTGCTGTTAAAAGACCACGTGGTGGTCCGTTCTTTATGAATTTAATTTATGAGTTTTCTTTCAGATTACACACAATATTTAATATCAAACATTTCCTCTTGTTAAAAAGTTTTTAAGTTGCCAGAGTTCTTTGAATTGAAATATCCCAAGTATAAATTATGCTTTACTGATGTGCAGGGGGTGGAGGCACAAGAGGAAGATCTATATTGGAGTAAATTTTGTAAAAGAAAGCAGACAGTTAACTGGAATGGTTCGAAAGCTGGGTCATCCTCATTGGAGAAGAAAGCGCATGGAGTGCAACAGAAAAAACTATTGAAAAATAAAAAAGTCAGGGTGCAATTTGAACAAGTTGAACTGAATTATGAACATGTAATGCTCCGTCGTCCATCCCCCGGGGGACACATTGGGTTTGGAGTTCCTTTATACCCCGTGGGACGGCGTCCTAAGGAGCTAAAGCCATTTATACGCGGACCACCATTTTTCTACTTTGAAAATGTGGCCATGGCACCGAAGGATGTTTGGAAGACAATATCTCGACATTTGGGTGGCATAGAGCCAGAGTTCGTGGACTCTAAATTTTTTTCAGCTTCCAGGAGGCAAAGAGGCTATGTTCACAACCTTCCTATAGATGGACGATTTCAAGTCTTGCCTCTGCCTCCTATGACAATTCATGAAGCATTTCCTCAAACAGAAGAGTATTGGCCACCATGGGATGATAGAGAAAAACTGAATTGCATATGCACAGGACGAGGTAGTGATGTATTATGCCAAGAACTCAGGACTATAATGAGAACCTCAAATGGAAATCCAACATTAGCTGACCAGTCTTACATACTTGAAAACTGTAAGAAGTGGAACTTGATTTGGGTGGGGCCAGGTCAGATGGCCCCCCTGGAACCTCATGAGATAGAGCTCATATTAGGATTTGAAAAAGATCACACTCGTGGAGCAAATTCTCGAACTGATCGCTTACAATGTCTGGGTAATGCATTCCAGACAGACACGGTTGCATACCATTTGTCTGTTTTGAAACCATTTTATCCTGATGGACTGAACGTACTTTCTCTATTTTCTGGTATTGGTGGTGCAGAGGTTGCTTTGTATCGTATTGGAATACATTTAAAATGCGTTGTGGCCGTGGAAACATGTCCAAAGAACAGGTTTATCCTCAGGAGTTGGTGGAGGAAAACAAGCCAAACAGGTAGACTGATTGAGAAGGAAGAGGTTCAACATTTGAACAGAGATGTACTGGAGGAACTAATAGATACAGTAGGAGGCTTTGATCTTGTCATCGGTGGAAGCCCATGTAATAACCTATCTGGTAACAACAGAGTTAGCAGAGATGGACTAGAAGGGAAGCATTCCGCTGTTTTCTATGAGTTTGCTCGTATTTGGAATGAGGTGACACAAATAATGAGCTCAAGAGGCATGATGGCATAGAATTTACTGCTCTAGTATGGACTTTTACTGTTATTGATGGCAATCAATCCAAGTTTCACAATAGATCTTAAATGAATGGATTTGTTATTGGTGCATTGTTTTCTATTAATCCAATTGTTTCAAAATCTAATAACAGGTGTGATATTGAAACGGATCATGATTTTAAACTGCTTAATCTATGATCGAGGGATAGAATCAGGTAATGCTGTTTGCTTTGTTTCTCACACATTTTTATTGTATAACATCTCAAAACAAATTAGAGATTAATAAAGCAGTTTTTTTTCCCAAATAAATTCAAAAGTTCAACAGGATAATGTGCCAAAATTGAAGTTTAATGTGCTAAAATTAAAGTTGCTGGAGTGGGCAACAGAAATAATATCTTCAAGGTTTACCATCTTTAATCGCCGTTTTCATGGAGTGGGCAATAGAAATAATATCTTCAATAGAAATGATATTTTCGGGGTTTCAAGGTTTCCCATCTTTAATCGCTATTTTCGGTAGGGGCAATATCATGGGTTTAACTTTTATTTTTAAGGTTTATAAATCTATATTTGTATCATAAATTATTTATATAATGTTGATTTCGTACAGTGTCTTTATAAAAAAAACACTTAAACAATGAACAATTTGCATAATATTAGAGGTTTGGAGAAATTGAATTCTAATTGTTAATTAATTTATTATGGAAGGCTCTTTAAATAAAATGTATGATCTCGTATGGAGCTAATTTATTATAAAAAACTTTTTAAATAAAATGTATGTTCTAGTTTGGAGCAAATTATACTTATAGTGAATGTTTGGTTCTGTTTTTAATAATAAATATGTTTCTTTAGTATATTTAATGGCTTTTGTAAATTATGACAAAATATTTATTAAAGAATTGTTTATTAATTATTATTATTATTAGAACATATGGTATTTATATTCTTCTAACTTTTTTGGTTTCTTGCACCATAGGTGATCAAGCTCTGCTTTTTCAATCTTTCATAGGTGTCCCTAGGGTTTGTGTATGTTGTTTTTTAATGACTAAAATTTGCATATAAAACCAATTTAGATCAGCATACTTAAGTTTCCCTCTAAGTGCCCTAATGCACTCAGGGACAAGCTACATACTGTAAACAAAATTGTATGATGTGGGATTAATTTCTTTAATTAAGTTTTTGGCAACTAATGGAAACAAATAGATGAGATTATGCACTTTGAGTGAAAGAATGATTCAATGCACATAGAATATGCATCTCAAGTGAAAGAACAATTCAAAACTAGTGCATAAAGTAACAACACAATCCTTTCTACACGATTTCTCTTAGGAAACAACCATGAAATTCAAAGAACTAGAAAAATCTTAGAAGAACTTGTATGGTATGTTAGCATAGAGGTCAGAATCAACCTCAAATACAAACAAACCAAGGGTGGCCCTGTTAAGCCCTAAATAGTGGCACATTACCCCTTAATTAGGGAATATTACATTAGTAATGTTATTTTATTTATGTTGGCTTGGGTCCATTAGTTGTAATTGTACCTCCTAGTCTCATATATATACCAA
>ML802008.1:76692-91974 GCA_009831015.1 Picea engelmannii
GACTCTTGATGAAGGTGAAGAAATGCACAGAGACATAAATGATTTACAAAAGACGACATTAACAAAAGATGAACTACAAGGGATGATGGATTCAACTGAAGCTAAGTTGGAGGAAATAATGGATACTAAGATGGAGGGTTTAAAAAGGGAGATCATGGAAGGTGTTGGAAAATTTATAATCCTATAACTTTGAGCTTTAACACAAAAACATCTTTGATCAAATCGTAACAAGGCGCATGCGATAATCATCGTTGATGAAGTTCCTCAGATTGATCAGACGATCCCAAGCTCTTCGGAGTTGTGGAGCCACCCGATTATTAAGTAATCAAATCACTAATGGTCGCTTCAGAGGTTCGCTCTTCGGGAAGTTCGAGAAGTCATGACTTTAAAAACCCCGAAACTCGAAAGAATCCGTTATCCCTCTTTCATAAACTTTCAAAGAACACGAGGCATAATACATGTGTATTTTTCGAGTCTTCCCTGGGTTGACACGTGACATCCATTTGCAACATTTTCCTCCGAAGATTCATATGAATTTAAGTAACACGTGGCACTCCCTGGTCTCGACACGTCATTTAAAATGACGTCACCCTCAACATGTCACTATGGGTAACGACCATTCGGAAATATAATGACGAGATAAATTGTAAATCCACGAAGCAACAAAAGCCCGAAATACTAAATCTTAATCAGTTAAGTTAATATCGATTAAAATACGGTTAATAACATCGCACTTCGGAAATTCAGACGTTTATCATCCATCACATCTTGAAGTCTCCAAAGTATGAACTTTCGAAACACTTCAAACTTAAATGGGGTTAATTAAAGCTAAAAAATGATTATCCAATAAATAATCATTTCGCAGTTTCGGGTTTCGGGAATTCTATATCGAGCTATTGTTAAAAATCCCGAAGTCTGAATACCCGAAAACACTTAAAGTTAAATGCGATTAATTAATGTTTTAAACAATATTATCTCGAAATTAATCTTTCGTGAATTTGCAATTCAGAGATTTTCTAACCCGTTTCATCCAAAATTCCTAATCGTGAACCGTCGATATTAATGGAATTAATCACAAATCTACGGTAATGATTCTAATGTGGATTGCAGATCACCAGCTAGATATTCTCATTAAGGTAAAGGGATTTATCTTCAATAAAGGTATTCTCAAATTAATACAACCAAGGTGAATAAGAACACTTGATTTTGAATTCCATTTTCATTCTCGCAGAATAACAAGTTTTAGCCAACTGAGAAGCTCACACATTCTCCTGTAACAAGTAACCCGGTTCCGATTTCATCAATATCATGGCACCTCGAAAGATGGCTAAAGCAGTTGGTGAAAGCGTGAATCCGAACACAGATGTTTTGTCAGACACCTCACCGAGAGCCGTAGATACTGTAAAATATTGGACACATGTGTTCGATATTCTAGAGCACGAGATGATAAATTGCCCAGATGATTCAGGAAATGAAGTAACTGAAACTCATGCAACCAATCTCAGGGAAATATCTCAGTCAGAGCTACACAAAATAACAGCGTGGTCGAGGTTCATGCCGTATAACGACATGATAGGATCGGCCCTAGATAACGTCGACATTTCAACCAAGAGCATTTGCAATTCACAGAAGGTTGATGTTGGGTCTTTTCCGACCGGAGCATATACAAGTAATGTATAAACTATCCCCCATTTTTAAATATAGTTACAACACTGCATTCATAATGGATTTTAACAAACAAGAGTGCACACAATATGAGAAAAAATACCCTGATTTAATCAAGGACTGGTGGGGTCACCCTGAGAAATTTAGAGCAGACACTCATGGCATATATTCCACAACATTGTTAGACGACCATATGATTTATGTGGCTATGATGTTATGTAGACTCTTCGAGAAGAAGAGCTCCACTCACTTCCTGTTGGCATGGGTACCAATTATGCATGAAGTGGCTGAGGGCTACTCTTTCAACTGGGCCAAGATGTTATCAGACAACTTGGCTTAGGAAATCACAGAGTACCAACTAGAAAAGTCCAAAGGGAAACCTGCCCCTTTATATATGTCAGTATACATCATGGATGCTATTTTCTTTATGACTCATTTCCCTCTAATGCGCTGGAGCTAGACCCCGACCAACACCGAGCCTATCCATTTCTATCACTCCAAGTTGTGGGAGGACAAAGCTAGAGATTTCTTCTATGAAATTTGTCATTATGTAGTGGTGTCGATTCATATCACCCTATACGGTTTCCCACCTCCTAGAATTTCAGACAGAATCATGGCCAACCTAGGCAAAATAGCAGATTGGTATATCAAGGAAAAGTTTTCCTACATCAGGGTTTTCAGGTGCTCGGTTCCCCCCCATGCTCTCCCAAAGTTTTTACCAGATCGGTTGGTATGCCGAGAAGTGGCGTACCAAATCGTGACAGGAGGCATCAACAAAGAATTGAAAGCGACCCAGAAAAAGGTATGGCCAACCTTCCCTCTACAGGTTGGTATGTTTTCATTGTTAGACTTCAAACATTCGAAAGTAGAGGTTACGACTCTAGAAGACGTCAAGTTAGTTGATATTGAGTTTAAAAGGAACGATCCATAGAAGATCGTGGAAACTCACCTGGCTCAATACAACTTAAAGAAGTATGTGCATGAGATTTCCCCACAAGATGAAATATTCAGAGGAGCCAGGTCATACGATGAAGTACTAAACATAGTCTAAACTCCGTGACCAGATCAACAGGCCAACTTCTTCAATTTCCAGAAGCATAGATGGAATAGCGTGCCTAAGGTATTACAGGGAGAACCAATAACACCTTCGTCTACATAGGAAACTACCCCTCCGGGTTTTGAGGAAGAAAGTTTCGACAAACAGGGTACTGAAGAGAATCTAAAGAGTGCCGAAGTATTAATGAAAAAAATGGAGACTTCATTCTCGAATCCACCAGGTACTCAAACGAAATCTCAGCTTGAAGCTTTTCTAAAAATGGGGCAGGATGCATCTCCTTCTACACCAAACAAACCGGTTACCAATACAATAGAGCAACAAACGTCCACCGAGATAGGTAACCCCATTATTTCATTAACACCTTTGCAGTCAAGTCGTGGAAATCCCAGTTACAAAGTCATCCTTATAGATGATCTTACCTCGATTTCAGCCGAAGAAATGCCTCCTTTGGACTTCTTTTTCAACGAGAAGAGAAGGGCCATAGTTAAACGAGATACACATCATAAATATGGTGCAATAGTCAAAAGGAAAAGAATGTTGTATGATGGATAGGGCCTAAACGATTCATAATTAGCTAAGGAAATGGTAGGTTCATTAGGTGCCTTTGCCACGACCAATCAGTGGTCAGTAGAAAATCTAGCTGAGCAGCTGAAATAGAGGAACCTGTTGGTAGGGAAGTTTCAAGACCAGATAAAGACTATGGAACATGAAGTGAGAAATAAGATGAACAAGGAGTTTGAACAAGTTAGATCCTATGACAAACATCAGATCCAATAGTTGAAAGCTAACCTTGATGAGCTCTGTCAAAATTCATTGGCAAATAGAGGATTGGTCACTCAACAGAAAGAATTGATCAAGAAATTACAAGCCAAGATAGACTTTACTGAAGGTACAACAGTAGAGATGGCAGCTTTCCAGGCTCAAACATTGGAAGTACATGAAAATATAGAATCAACTTAGCAAGATCTCTTTACAAAAGTGGAAGCCATCCAAAATTGTTACCGAGTAGTAGACCTTTCCCTGAAGAAAATTTACATTAAATAAATAGAAGCCCGTTCAGCTCGGGCCAAGTTTTAGGAGGCTATCTTACTAGTACCAAAATATGATGTATCATAGGTTCCTCGACTGTCTCTGTCTGAGCAAACCAGAGGCGGCATAATTTTGAAGGCCTGGGAAACAAATCTTGCTGAAAGAAAAAGATTGGCTAGAGAGGTACACAAAGCTTGTCTAGAAGCAATATCTTCACTAGACAAAGGGCTACTGGATGTTGAAGGAAATACTATCTCCGAAGCCCTGGGGAAAATTGACATAGCAAAGAACCAATATAATTCTAGGACAAGCAAAGAAGAAGCCATGATGACCATCCAACAAATGAACCAAATTGATCTTATCCAAATAAACAAATGGATAGTAAACCCAAGTTTGCATTTACAGGTCACATCTTTGGGAGCAAAAAAGATACAAGAAAGTTTGCCTCAGGTAGAAAAGAAGCTATACATTTTTGAAGCAAATGAAACAACTGAACCTTCTGGGTTGGTGGTACAATTAGTGAGTAAATGCATCCAATGTGTCGAATATGAGAAAGCAAGCACATATGGAAACAAGTAAGACAATCTGTACATACTACTCATACAGGTCAAGGTCAGATGCCAACTGTTTCTAGGATAAAGGACGAGGAGAAGAAACATCTCTACCAACAGACAAAGAGATAGAGGAGAAGGCCAATAGAAATTTTCAGTTTTACATGTTGTAATATTCACTATTTTTAAATTATGATAAATCCATCCGTTTTGAGTTGGGACCATTTTGTATAAATACATAGATTGAAGACTTATCAAAGGTTGCTTCTTGCCAATTGTAATAGATAAAACTCTCCTTATAGAGTATTAATACAAGTGCAGACAGAGATTCCAAGTTTTGTTAAATCTGGATTATGCATTTCTTTTGTTTTCCATTTCTCATAATTTCTTTATGTATCCCTTTATAAATGTTTGATTCCAATTTAGTACAACAACTACTGTAATCTTATTGTATCAGTAATTTATTAAGTAAACAGTTTTTCCTCTGTATTTACTGTGAGTAAATCAAGACATACTTGTTGTGTGGGTTACTATATTTTATGCTTTATTCAAGGTTACACTATCTATTTTTTTCTACTGCAACAAGGTGAGATTCTTCAAACATTGATGCCTTACTTTGTTTTACAGTTTTGTATTTTTCTCTCGCACCATTAAATATTACAATTTTGACTCAGACACGAAATACGACCTCTGTGCTGTCAAATTGTTAATTTCATTTAAGGATTTTTTCTCATATAACTAAGGTAGAAAAGGCACTTAAAAAACACACACTCCCTTAAAATTTCCTAATGCCTGACATTATTCTTTGAGCCTTAAGTTTAATCTCAGGAACAACATATTTTTGGCGTCGTTTCCAAGGACGGAGAAACAAAGTTATTTTTCCCTGGGAAAACCACAAGGCAAGATTCTCTCTTTGATAGTAAACAAAGATTGAATACTGAATTAAGGCTATTTTTATCTTTCACTTGGCGACTCCACCACAGATAAACTAGCATTCGTTCGTAAGAATACCAGAAAGAACCTAGACGATAAGCAGACCACCCCTATATCAGATCCCGAAAGGTTGTTGAAACCAAAAGGATACCTTAAGTCGATTACCGCATCGACAGGTAAGAAGTACCAACCCAAAGTTAGAGCGGTCAATACTACGGTTCTGGTTGAAGAACTAACTCCCGAAAAGAATAGTAAACAAACACCTGCTGCGGAGGCCTCAACTAGCAAGTCCGAGGTTAGTCGTGAGAACCCGGAGGAAGTCATACCCAAAATAAAGATTGAGATTGATCCTTCTAATACTCCCAATTGTCCGAACAAAGGAGTCTCTTCTATACTCGTTGTTGTTAACTTTCTATCTACCCCATCCTCGCCCGAAGAAAATGTTTCATTTCTCCGAAACCCTGAAGAGCATACTTTATACCCCGATCTGTCTCCTGTAGGTTCCCCTATTTACACATATTGTAAGTCTGAGGAAAATAGTCCACGTATTCCTTTCCCCCATCTTCTAGACTTTGCATCTCCTAACGATCATTTTCCAGATTTCCCTTCACCACATCCCGAGGAAGTTGAAAGGTCATCACTTCGGTCCCTAGAAGTTTTTGAAAACCCTCTTTTTAATCCCGAAGTTCATCCCCCGGACTTTCAATGGCTGTTGCCGGAGGAGGTGGCACCGGAGGGGGAGGTGGTCAAGGAAAACCTACACCCCCTAGGATTTTTGCCAAAGTAGCGACCAAATATGCTCCCTTGGTCCTTCCCTGCATCCTTCATGATTTACCTGAAAATTATATGAAGAACTTACCAAAATTTACGGGAGAAGGAGATTTAACTGCCATAAAGCACATAACCTTTTTCGATCAGTTTGTTGATATCCTTGGAATTGAGCATAAGGATGTTTACTCAAGGCTTTTAGTGCAAAATTTCGAAGGACAAGTAAGAATATGGTTTCAAGGACTCCCGATAGGATCTCTACGGTCATACAATGATTTAGAAAATGCTTTTTTAAGACATTGGAGAGAAAAGAAAGACCATATTTACTATTTGACTAAATTCGAGGCATTGAGAAAAAATAATTATGAGTCGGTTCTTGAATTTATTCAGAGATTCAACAAACTTTATCATAAAATTCCAGCTGAAGTTAAACCCTCTCAACCTGCAGCGAAGGTGAATTTCACAGGGGCTTTTGAGCTCGACTTCAACCTACTTTTAAGGAAAAGAAGATCGAATACCCTCACAGGTATGCAAGATGACGCCATAGAGACGAGTCAAAAATTATGGAATTGGTAAACTAAAATCCAAGGTTGAGATAGGAAGCAAAGAACCTAAACGCTTCAAAGAACAAGCAGGATCCTTTGGATCAGGGAAGTCCGCGGAAGAAAAAATGGATGACATGGCTAAGATAATCAAATATTTGTCAAAAAAAATCTGTAGAATGGAACTAGACCAAGCCAAACCTGATCCATTTTCTAGAAAAGATTTCAGGAGAAATCCTAACCCCTAGACCCAACAGAGGCAAGTAATAAACGAAGATAAAAAAATACAAGCTTTGTTTAAAACAATTTTTTTTATAGGAGATGATATACATAACTATGAGGGGTTATAAGAGGATATAAAAAACCTTAGCAATGAAGACCAGGAACCTCATCTAACTAGACAAGATTACGAAAGATCTCTAAACCAAGAGCCCTTGTTTAGTAATGAGGAAAGTATAAATAACCTGGGAGAGTCCACATATCAAGGAATCGTCGACTCCATAATGGTCGAACTTCAACAAAAGTATAATTTAAGGCCCAGAGAAACGAATACTGGAAATGGTCCACAAAAAAAAGATTTTATCGAGAAACAAAGCGAATGAGGTGGTTGTTACTAAACAACTGGTTGAAAAACAAGCTTCCCAAACCAAAACAGTTGAAACCAGAGCAACACAAACCAAGAAAACAGAGAATATAGAAGCACAAACTTCAACTAGCGAAAGCGAAAAATCAATTGGAGGCTTTAGTTTAGAAAATGAAATAAATAAAATTAAAATCCCCATGCCCTTGGCTGAGCTTGCCAAAAATCCAATTATAAAAAATAGATCGCTAAATTGATTAATTTCTCTGATGCAGAATGTCATGTAGACGTAATAAATTTACAAGATGAAAAGCCTACGATTATGTTTGGACCGCACATTGAAAATGCTAAGGATTTTGTAGCTCCCTTTTATATTACCTCAACTGTGCATGATCACTTACTTCATAATTGCATGTTAGATTCTAGGGCCTCTCACAACTTAATGTCTAAAGTAATATGAAAAAGTTGGGCCTTGAAATCACTAGACCTTATCATGACTTATATTCTTTTTATTTTAGAAAGGTTAAGTGTCTAGGCATGATCAAGGATCTAGTAGTGAATCTTGCACAGATTCCTGTAAAGAGTATCCTTATGGATGTAGTTGTTGCTGACGTCCCTGCCAAGTATGGCATGCTTTTATCTAGGTCTTGGGGCGCAAATCTTCGAGGATCACTTCAACTAGACATGACATACGCTACGATCCCGATTTTTGGTGGACAATTTACTCGACCATACAGGGAGACTAGACTAGCATACACTGTAAGTGACCCCCAAAACCCAAACAATTATCCAGTCTATTTTTCCGATCAGGATATAGGAAATTGTATTTTATCAATAGACGATGATTTTGAAGAATGTATAGAAGGAGAAAACAAAAAAATGGAAAAACCACATAAAGGTGTAAATAATAGGGAAGGAGTATGGAAAATGTTTTTTGATGGCGCTTCGTCCTGCGAAGGAGAAAGAGCTGGGGTGTTGTTTGTTGCACCCGGAGATGAATATGTCGTCCCATTTTCATACAGATTACAGTGGGAAATTGATTATACAAATAATGTCTGTGAGTACGAGGATTTGGTCTTAGGATTAAAGGCCGCTAGGAAACTAAAAATTGAGAATCTAATAGTTTATGGTGATGCATAACTTATTGTAAAACAAATAAATAAGCAATATCTAGCTAAAAATCCAAGGCTAAGGTCATACAGAAATTGCGCCTGGGATCTGATCGAGAATTTCTTCTCGTCATTTAACATTCATCACATTCCCATAATGGAAAATCAACAAGCAGAGTCCTTGGCCAAAGCAGTTGCGACGTTTATGCCTCCCACTGTCCTAAAGATCACGTATCATATAGAAATGAGACACAAACCTTCAATCCCAAATAATGTGCAACATTGCAGGTCTTTGAAGATGACGAGCAGATTAAACAATTTCTAGAAATGGTTGATGAATTCTTTGAGATTCATATAGATCAAGAAAACTAGAATGATTCTATCTGGATCATGCAAGAAGGTGAAGAGCTTGAAAATTTCCAAGATAAGATTGTGAATAACCAAATGCTTATACTTAAGAACAATCAGATCCCTAGAGGTATGATACCCTTAGAGAGGTTTTTTGACAAAGATGGCATACCCTTGAAATCTACCCTACAACCTCAACCTGAGGAGGTTGAAGACTGTGACATAGGAACTAAAGAAGGACCTAATATAGTAAAGTTATCTAAATACCTTCTAGCTTAGGTGAAGAGTAAATATTTCGAATTTCTTAAGAAGTACACAGACATCTTTTCCTAGTCCTATGATGACTTAAAAACTTATGATACCTCCATGATTGAACATAAGATTCCTTTGAAGCATGGTATCAAACCTTTTAGACAAAAACTGAGACATATAAACCCTATCCTCTTACCTGTAATAGAAATAGAGGTCAAGAATCTTCTTGACGCAAAGATTATTGTTCCAATTAGGTATTTTGAATGGGTAGAAAATTTGGTACCCTTCAGGAAGAAAAGTGGAGAAATTAGGCTTTGCTTAGATTTCAGAAATGTAAATAGGTCATCCCTGAAGGATAAATACCCACTGCCAAAAATGGAAAAAGTAGTTGGAGCCAATAGAATGTCGATGATCGATGGCTTCTCAGGTTATAACCAAATTGTTGTCCATGAAGATGATAAAGAAAAAATTGCATTCACTACTCTGTGGGGAACTTTCATGTATGATAAAATGTCGTTTGGTTTGATGAATGCAGGGGGCACTTTCAAAGAGAAATGGATATAGCTTTCATCGGTGAGAGAGATAAGTTTGTTGTTATTTACTTAGATTATCTAACAGTCTTCTTGAATTCTGATGCAGAACATCTGATTCATCTCAAACAAACCTTTGAGAAATGTCGAAAATTTGGTTTGTCTCTAAACCCTAAAAAGTCTCATTTTGCTATGCAAGAAGGAAAAATTCTGGGTCATATAGTTTTGAAATATGGAATTAAGGTTGATCCCAAGCGAATTGAGGCTATTGACACAATAAAAATTCCTAGAAATAAAAAAGAAATCCAGTCTTTTTAAGGTAAAATAATTTTTTTGAGAAGGTTTATCCCTAACTTTGATGAAATTGTCAAATTAATCACAGATATGTTGAAGAAAGACAATGAAATCGAGTGGACCGTCGAAGCTAAAGCATCATTCAAGCATGTTAAGAAATCTATAAGCGAAGCTTCAGTATTAGCTAGTCCTGACTATACTAAGGAATTCTTGATCTTTTCTTTCGCATCAGAACATACTATCGCAACAATACTTATCCAAAAGAATGAAGAAGGTTTCGAGCAGTCGATCACCTTTTTCAGTAAAAGTCTCAGAGATGCCGAATTAAGATACGATATACTGAAAAAACAAGCCTACGCGATAGTGAAAGCTCTCAAATCTTTCAGGACATATGTACTGCACTCCAGAATAATTGCCTATGTGCCAAAAAGCTCTATCAAATATATATTGGTACAGCCGGACAATGATGGTAGGAGAGGTCGGTGGTTAGCCAAAATTCAAGAATTCGATCTAGAAGTAAAACCAACCAAACTGGTCAAAGGTTAGGGTCTGGCGAAATTATTAGCAAAGTCGAATTTCATAGAACTTGGGATAAATCACCTGGAATCACATGGATATATTCCAGACATAGGATAACTTGATGATCAAACCCCTACAATCCATATTGAGGATAAATTTTCTTCCTCTGACTGGTATCGCGATATCATTTCATATATCCTCACCCTTCAATGCCCGAGTGATATGACTCCATCCAAAGCAAGAACGTTGAAGCTACACATAGTTAAATACTGTATTATCAAAGGTCAACTATTTTGGAAAGATTTGTTAGGTTTCTTGCTACGTTGTCTAACAGAACCTGAAATAGAGGATGTCATAAATGAATTCCACAAAGGAGTCTGTGGAGGACATCATTCCTGGAGGGCTACGGCCTAAAATATCCCAAGAGTTGGATATTATTGGCCAAATTTATTTACTGATGTGAATGATAAGGTCATATCCTGTGACCCTTGCCAAATGTTCTCTGGCAAGCAAAAGCTCCCTGCACTACCTTTGGTCCCAGTCAAAACAGAGGCTCATTTTCAACAATGGGATCTGAACTTTATTGGAGAAATCCACCCATGGTCCAGTGCCCAACATAAATGGATTTTAACTGCTACCAATTATTTCATGAAATGGGTGGAGGCCATTCCAACTCGGAATGCCACAGATTCGGTAGTTATAAAATTTTTGGAGGAGAACATCCTGTCCAGATTTGGCTACCCCTAGAAAATAGTTACAGACAACGCTCAAGCGTTCAAATATATGGCAATGATAATATTTTGTCAAAAATGCAACATTGTGATGGGACATTCTACAACCTATTATCCCCAGGGAAATGGGTTGGCTGAATCGTCTAACAAAAGTTTAATGAATATAATCAAGAAAGTATTAACGGAGAATAAGAAGGCTTGGCACGTTCACCTAAAGTACGCCTTATGGGAAAACCGAATCAACACTAAGAAATCAATAGCTATGTCTCCTTTCCAAATGGTTTATGGCATCGACGTTGTCCTCCCTATTAATCTATCTCTTCCAGTAATGAAGTTGTGGAAAGATGCAAACGAAGAGATTAATGACGTAACGAGGAGGACAAACCAAATAATTGAAGTCCAACAAAACAAGGTCGAAGTCGATGACATACTTCAAAAATATCAAGATAATATGAAAACCCTTTTCAATAAAACTGAGTTGAACAAGCTTCTCTTTCTTTAATGTAAATGTTCTTCAGGGAAAGGTCTACTACCTGGTAACAATTTTGGATGGCTTCCACTTTTGTAAAGAGATCTTGCTGAGTTGATTCTATCTTTTCATGTACTTCCAGTGCTTGAGCATGGAAAGCTTCCATCTCTACTGCTGTACCCTCAGTCAAGTCTATCTTGGATTGTAATTTCTTGATCAATTCTTCCTGTTGAGTGACCAATCCTCTATTTGCCTGTGAATTTTGACAAAGCTCATCAAGGTTAGCTTTCAACTGTTGGATCTGATGTTTTCCATAGGCTCTAACTTGTTCAAACTCCTTGTTCATCTTATTTCTCACTTCTTGTTCCATAGTATTTATCTGGTCTTGCAACTTCCCTACCAACAGGTTCCTCTGTTTCAGCTGCTCAGCTATATTTTATACTGACCACTGATTGGCCATGGCAAAGGCACCTAATGAACTTGCCATTTCCTTAGCTAATTCTGAATCGTCTAAGCCTTGTCCATCATACATCATTCTTTTCCTTTTGACTGTTGCATCATATTTCTGATGCGTTTCCCGTTTAACTATGGCCCTTCTCTTCTTGCTGAAAAAAAAGTCCGAAGGAGGCATTTCTTCAGCTGAAATCGGGGTAAGATAATCTATAAGGATGACTTCGGAACTGGGATTTCCATGAATTGACTGCAAAGGTGTTAATGAAATAATGGGGTTACCTATCTCAGTGGACGTTTGTTTCTCTATTGTATTGGTAACCGGTTTGTTTGGTGTAGAAGGAGACGAATCCTGCCCCATTTTTAGAAAATATTCAAGATGAGATTTTGTTTGAGTACCTGGTGGATTCGACAATGAAGTCTCCACTTTCTACATTAAGACTTCGACACTCTTCGGATTCTCTTCAGTACCCTGTTTTCCGGAACTTCCTGCCTCAAAACCTGGAGGGGTAGTTTCCTGTGTAGACGAAGGTGTTATTGGTTCTCCCTATAATACCTTAGGCAAGCTATTCCGTCTGTGCTTATGGAAATTGAAGAAGATGTCCTGTTGATCTGGCGACAGAGTTTGAACTCTGTTCAGTACTTCATCATATGACTTGGCTCCTCTGAATATTTCATCTTGTGGGGAAATCTCGTGCACATACTTCTTTAAGTTGTATTGAGCCAAGTGATTTTCCATGATCTTCTGTGGATCGTGCCTTTTAAACTCAATATCAACTAACTTGACGCATTCTAGAGCCACAACCACTACTTTCGAATGGCCAAAGTCTAACAACAAAAACATGCCAACCTGTAGAGGGAAGATTGGCCATACCTTTTTCTGGGTCGCTTTCAATTCTTTGTTGATGCCCCCTGTCATGGTTTGGTACGCCACTTCTCGGCATACTAGTCGATCTAGTAAAAACTTTGGGAGAGCAGGGGGGAACCGAGCACCCGAAAACCCTGATGTAGGGAAATTTTTCCTCGATATACAAGTCTTCTATTTTACCCAGGTTGGCCATGATTCTATCTGAAATTCTGGGAGGTGGGAAACCATACAGGATGATATGAATCGACACTACATAATGACAGATTTCATAGAAGAAATCCTTGGCTTTGTCCTCCCACAACTTGGAGTGATAGAAATGGATAGGCTCGACGCTGGTCGGGGTCCAGCTCCAGTTCATCAGAGGGAAAGGAGTCATAAATCAAATAACATCCATGATCTATGCTAACATATAGAAAGGGGCAGGTTTCCCTTTTGACTTTTTCAGTTGGTACTCTGTCATTTCCTTAGCCAGGTTGTCTGATAACATCTTGGCCCAGTTGAAAGAGTAGCTCTCGACCACTTCATGCATAATCGGTACCCATGCCAATAGGAAGTGAGTGGAGCTCTTCTTGTCTAAGAGTCTAAATAACATCATAGCCACATAAATCATATGGGCGTCTAACGATGTTGTGGCATATATGCCATGAGTGCATGCTCTAAATTTCTCAGGGTGCCCCCACCAGTCCTTGATTAAATCAGGGTAGTTTTTCTCATATTGTGTGCACTCTTGTTTGTCAAAATCCGTTATGAATGCAGCATTGTAACTATATCTAAAAACATGGGATAGTTTATACATTACTTGCATATGCTCCGGTCGGAAAGACCCAACAACAACCTTCTGTGAATTGCAAATGCTCCTGGTTGAAATGTTGACGTTTTCCAGGGCCCATCTTATCATGTTGTTATATGACATGAGCCTCGACCGCGTTGCTATTTTGTGTATCTCTGAATGAGCTATGTCACTGAGATTGGTTGCATGCGTTTCGGTTACTTTGTCCCCTGAATCATCTGGGAAATTTATCAGCTCGTGATCTAGAATATCGAACACCTGTGTCCAAGATTTTACAGTATCTATGGCTCTCGGTGATGTGTCTGACATAACATCTGTGTTCAGATTCACACTTTCAGTAGCTTCTTTAGCCATCTTTCATGGTGCCATGATATTGATGAAATCAGAACCGGGTTACCTGTTACAGGAGAATGTGTGAGCTTCTCAGTTGGCTAAAACTTGCTATTCTGCGAGAATCAAAATGGAATTCAAAATCAAGTGTTCTTATTCACCTTGGGTGTATTAATTCGAGAATACCTTTATTGACGATAAATCCCTTTACCTTAGTAAGAATATCTAGCTGGTGATCTGCAATCCACATTAGAATCATTACCGTAGATTTTTTATTAATGCCATTAATATCAACAGTTCACGATCGAGAATTTTGAATGAAATAGGTTAGAAAATCTTCGAATCGCGAATTCACGAAAGATTAATTTCGATATAATCTTGTTTAAAACATTAATTAATCGCGTTTAACTTTAAGTGTTTTTGGGTATTCAAACTTCGGGATTTTTAACAGTAGCTCGAGATAGAATTCCTGAAACCCGAACGATTAGTTATTGGATAATCATTTTTTAGCTTTAATTAACCCCGTTTAAGTTTGAAGTGTTTCAGAAGTTCGGACTTTGAAGACTTCAAGATGTGATGGATGATAAACATCGTAATTTCTCAATTGTGAAGTTATTAACTGTCTTTTAACCGAGATTAACTTAACTGATTAAGATTAAATATTTCAGGATTTTGTTGCTTCACGAATTTGCAATTTAGCTCATCATTATATTTTTGAATAGTCATTACCTGTAGTGATGTGTCGAGGGTGATGTCCTTTTAAATGATGTGTCGAGACCAAGGAGTGCCACATGTTACTTATATTCGTATGAATCTTCGGAGGAAAATGTCGCAAATGGATACCACATGTCAACCTAGGGAAGACTCGAAAAATACACGTGTATTATGCCTTGTGTTCTTTGAAAGTTTATGAAAGAGTGATAATGGATTCTTTCGGGTTTCGGGGTTTTTAAATTCATGACTTGTCAAATTTCCCGAAGCGCGAAGCTCCGAAGCGACCTTTAGTTATTTGATTACTTAATAAGCAGGCGGCTCCATGACTCTGAAGAGCTTGGGATCGTCCGATCAATCTGAGGAACTTCGTCAACGACGATTATCGCACACGCCTTGTTACGATTTGATCATAGATTTTTTTGTGTTAAAGCTCAAAGTTATAGGATTATAAATGTTCCAATAGAAGGATTGAAATTTTTTCTAATAGAGAGGACACTTGAAAATGAAAATGTATCCCATGAAATTCATGATGAGGACAAAAGGAAGATGAATCAAGAATGGAGAAACTCCAACTTTGGGTTGAAGACCAACCACTTTCCTAAGATCGATATGAATAATTTTGATGGAAAGGATCCAATCACATGGATACTTCAGATGGAGAAATTCTTTGATCTAGATGATGTGCCACATACACAAAATGTACGAATTGCTTCTTTATATTTAGAACCCAATCAATTTGTGTGGTATCGATGG
>ML802008.1:98066-153040 GCA_009831015.1 Picea engelmannii
TTCCTACGTACCCGATGGTAATATGTGGCATCCTGCAATTGGTTGAAGGAATTGGGAATGGGCCCCTACCGAGATCAAACCTTTTAATGGGTGCTTTAAATTATCGAGCGTAGGATCTGTGGGTGGATAGATCTCCACCGTTGATCATATATTAGGTTTTTGGAATACTTGTGCATGGGGTTGATGAGGGAATCCAAAGGTAAGTCTCAGAGTGGTGTTTTATGACCATATATTAGGTAGAGTTCGAGGAGAGACCTCAACCATTGGATCTATGATCCATCTCGAAGGGAAATAAAAGAGTACGATGACATCATGATGACATGGAGAGTGCCACGTGTTGAGGATAGAAGGTTCCATGTGGCATAGTGATTTGGAACCTATAGGTGAGATTCTATGGGAAATATGGATGCCACGTGTCAGGTGGTGATGGTGCCACATGTCATGCAGAGATGATTCCACGTGTTAAGAGGATTTGGCACAAGTAGGTGAAAATATGAGAAATTTTGGTTCGTTTGTCAAATTTTGAAAGGTCGGCAAGGCTATGTAGTGGTCAAGAATGCCAACGACGATGAAGGCATCAACGATGTAATGAGAGTCGTCGATCAATGGTGATTCATAGTTAATATCCATTGTATATTTCTGAAGAACCCCTTATAATTTATAGAATGGATGACGACATCACGAGTGACATGACATGCCAGTGCGTCTAGAGGACAAAAGGTGTTGGCACCTGGTTCGTTGTAAGGTCAAGGGTGGGCCCTGTTGGGTCTAGACCATTGAATGGTCATTTGTAATTTCCAACCATCGAATCTATGGGAAAAGAGATCTGGACCGTTCATAGTAAATGGAAGGATTTTAAAGGTTTTGTGTTGGCTAAGAATCTCGATGACGATGGAGGCATCAATGACACAATGAGGATTGTTGGATCTATGGGCCAATGAATCTAGTCCATTGACCTAGGTGTAATGTCGTTGGAGCACATGGGAATGGAAGAGTGGGCATTAAACACCGAGCCCTTTAAAATCGTCGACTCAATTAGAGTTGTTGTATGAGAGGCACAAGGACCGTCGGATTTAGAGTAATCCAAACTAACAGATTGTCATTGGAACCTATAGTTGGGTCTTTGCAACAAATAAAATCCCGACGATGACAACTAGAGGTTTTGTGGGATTGGAACCAGGGTTCGACGATCCATGTGGTGAGTGCCACATCGAATCCATGGATGTGCCACGTCGATTAACACTTGGGATTGGTAGCCACATGGAAATGAGGTGGCACTGGCCAATGAGGCTCGAGAACTTTGTAAATCCATAAATTTTCATCCAGAGCTCAGTTTTGAGCATGATGACAGTCATTGGAAATCTCTTGATGAGTAGAACACATTGGTGCCCTCGAGAAGAGGTATAGAGATAGTTGATAAAATAAAAAATTATAATGCTCCATCCCATAAAAGGTACTTAGGGGATCAGATGTGTTACACGATCACTCTTATTTTCTCAATATGACTATTTTTAGGGGAGTCTTGTTTCTGGAACCATGTTATTCTTATTAATTATAGGCAAAGTGTACACCTTCATGAGGTAATAACCATGCTATTCTTCTTAATTACAGGAAAAGTGTACACATTCATGAGGGAATATGATGGAAAATACTCTTACTAATTGCAAAAGTCTGTTATTCAAATCTCAATGGAGTACTATTGTAAATATGTACTAGTGTAGATACATTAAAATCATGAAACAATAGAGAAGCAAAGCCTAATTAAGTATCACCTTCCTAATTAACTCGCCATATTTAGTTTACATAACTAGCATTTATGCATGACTCACTATGCTTGTTGACTTTCCATAGATGATATAATGGTATTACTTGCTCTAAATGTGTAGAAGAAAACCAGAGTATACTTACAAGAGGGAAATCCTCTTCAATAAGTGTGGTTGTTTTCTTGAAGTAAAAATGCAACATGCAAGTGTAGATAAGGATCCATCAATTTTCCTAATCATGAATAAACAATATTCTTGTGCAAAATCCACATGAATCAAGCTAAAAAACACCCTCATCAAGTTGCACTGCAAAGTGACTACTGTTTCTAATAACATATTCCACCTAAAGGTTGACAATAGGATATTTTAGGGCACACCACTTCATAACTATTGTTGTTTTCTTTTAATAACTACATAAACTTACCAATTAACACTTTGGTTAGAGTGATCCTTTCCAAGACCTGTTGATGTTCGCTAATAATAATTCAACAATCGACTAGTTACATGAGTGAAATCTACTAGAAATACCCCTGTCAAAGAACACCTCTTCATATAATTGGTTGCTCTATGATTATGATAACAATGCCCGATGAATATATATTTCACTAGAGCACAAGTACTCCTCCAAATTACCTTTGTTTCTAAATATAACAAATCATCCCATATAAAAGAAACATGCACCTTGAACTCCTAAAAAGGTATTTTCTTCAATATGACAATTTAAATCAAGGAAAGGGGGCAAACTATTTAGTAATTCTTCTTAAAAAACATCATCATCAAGACATAGTTATGAGGCTCCTTAAGAACATGTTGTAGCGAAAAATTGTAGGGAAAACTAAGGAGTAAAAAAAACAAGAGGTGAAGTCATAAACATGGAATGGGCCTTCTCTAAGAAAGACACCCTCTTTATATTTAAAATTTAGTAAGTTTGGGCTTAGACACATGAAAATAGGTTTTTTTTTAAGGTAAGCACCCCCCTCAAGTATGCAATCTTCTAGTTTTTACAAGTTCTCTATTGAAAAAAGAAACGTGAAAGCTTATACGTTCATCAAATCAACTCGAATCTCCAAGAAAAACAAAGATACCCTAAAAGAGAGCATTGACATGGAGTTTAAAATTCTTTGGGTATTGAAATGATGACCCTCCTTATTAATAATAACTATCATAGCAAGCATACATTATCAAATGTTAGTCCAACGCTCTAAAATTTTCAAATCCTTTCACACAAGTTGGCCTAGCCTTAATATTTCCACACATGATTGTGCAACTTATATATTTTGTGAATCCTTTGTTATCATTTGATGACTATTTCCTCTCTGTAGTTGTCCTGACAACTATCAAAATATATTTAAAGGGAGGAAAATTATCCCATGTATTAATGATAGGCTCATAGCCACTATTTTCATATGTTAGCAAACCCCCCTTAAATAAGAAACAAGTCTCTCTTTCATCAATTAAAATAAAATCACCAAAAGGGATAGAGTAAAACTATGATTTTGTTGATAACAATTAAGTCATGTACTAGTTTATACAATGGGTCTTGTTGATTCGTCATTCTTTCAATACTATTTAAACTCCATGATGTAACAACTACTATGTTATTCTCAAACCTCGGTTTCCAGTGTTGATGCAACATCTTGCTATGTTTTCCATACCTTAACACCTATTCTCTATCCAAACTAAAACTCAACAACAAATCAAAAAATGTATACCAAAACCATGTGAAACCTCGGGTGTACCTATGAATGTGCCAACATGATGAAGTCAAGATGGAGCTTAACCCTCTAGTTGCACATGAAAACTGGGGGTTATTAATGACAACTCAAGGGGATGACATCCCCCTATGGGATGTCGAGAATCACTAAACCTCTATACTCTACAACTCTAATATAATCGATAGAACTTTGGTTTACATATCAATACTACTTGTCTATTGGGAAATGGAGTATAAAGAGTGGTGCCTTTGTTGATCAACTACAAATAAGGTACAAGTTCGTACATGCACCCATTTGCAACCTGCTAAGTGTGAGTAAAACTGCCAATGATGCTAATTAGCTTCAAGGTATGAGCACAACCCATCAATGTGAAACATGTCCTAGTGTCAGATTCTTCTAAGGTTCATCCAATAAAGGCTCAACGATGATAAGTCATATTGGATGCAAGATGGCCACAAATGAGGCTAATGGCCATCAAACCACTTTTATTTTGGAACCATCGTTAGATCATGTGTCATAGTTGATGAAGAAAGGCTTTCTAGATGAAGGGAGTTGATGCAACCCCTTAAACTAGTATGAAGAAGAAACAAATGAGTGTAACAAGATGGTACCATGTCCCTACGATTGGATGAGGTATTGGATAACTAGGATTGACTTGAGCTTGACTCAATGACAATAGATGAGATAGAACAATTAAATGACTCAAGACTCCCCTACCATCTCATCAAACACTAAGTATGTGCCTATCTGACTCAACACCTAACCAAGATAAAGCGCTAAAAGGAAAGGTGACCACATCTAGGCTTGTCCTAGACCAAGAATGTGTTAGATTCTGTATGAAGTATGATCATATCAGATTTGGAAGTTCGACTTGAAACAATGTTTTTCCACAAAAATTAACAAAATACGACCTATGATTGTTTATGCATATGCAAAACAATTAATTTTTCTCAAAATTGAAAAAGGATGCACTAAATATCGCCCTAGGCTGAAGATAAAACAAACTAATCACAAAACAAAAATCTAAAGTTGACAAATAATGGGATGAAAATTAAAATCAATGAAAGGAAAGGGGAAAATTTTACTCTATCTACCCAACCAAAAAGAAAAATAAATCTCTCTCTCTCTCTCTCAGAGATTTGTTTTTCTTTTTGGTTGGGTAGATAGAGTAAAAATTTCCCATATATATATATATATATATGTGTGTGTGTGTGTGTGTGTGTGTGTGTGTGTGTGAACTATTACCGCTCAAACTCTTACCTAGGAAAAGTGCTAACCTCAATGGGAGAGCCTAGAGGCAACTCTCAGGAAATCCATTGTGACTGTCACCTCGATGGCATTTCCCCATACTTCAGACTATAGAAAAGAGGTATCTTAGTCTTGGGGGGAATCCCTATGGTCGATCTAGCTAAACTCATTGTAGAAGCATGAGTGTTAATTAGCTTAGATTGATTAAGAATGTGATTATCCAAAAAATCAACTTTCCTTAAGTTAGAGTGTGATAAAGCATGCAAAATATTGTATGATCAACCACCAATTTATACAAGTTTCCAAGATGTGGATGAAAAATAAATCGTGAACTTGTGTAGGGTGTTGGAAATAATTAATCAAATCTTAATGACAAAGTGAAAGATGAATTGATACAACATATTCTCAATGATACCAGGTTTATAGAATTTCACCATATTGTTTGGCTAATCACATCCTCAGTGTTAATCTTAGATTGCAAGATTTAGATCATGATATACTAGCATTCACATTTAACTAGCATGAGATGTCACAAATTCTGTCTCCTTAATGATGTGATAACGTCCAAGTATTTAGATATTGCTTCAGATCCCAACATATTAGTTTCCATAACATTATATTAGCCATGAATCAACAATATATGGACAAGTTATGAACCATTCACATTATGTTGTGGATTTAAGGACAGGTTCCATATTTATTTCCTTTTAGATTTTCACCACCACATATCTATACATGCTAAAGTTGACCATATCTTCTATGAAATAAAGGGTATCCTAGAAATGAACTATGCTTATGCCAATATGTTCTTACAATTAGATACCAAGAGTCATATAGTAGATTGGTTATGCTTAGAGTATCAAAACTCCATCTGTATTCACATACTTACAAGTATAGAACCTAGAACATGCCATAGCCAACATTCCAATATGTAGGTGCAATGGTCTTGTGTTGACATAGATTAATTAAAATCTATTATGAAAACTTTATTGCAACATATTTAGAATAGTGAAGAACGTTTTAGAATACTCCAATATTTATGTCAAAACCTTGAGCACAATTATCATACTAGCAATGCAATTTAACAAGTAAATATGAGTGTCATAACAAGTGATGGGAATATTCATCCATATTAGATTTAACCCTATTATTAGTTCTTAACAAAATCATTGTTTAACCCCAGATTCATTTCACTTTGTTTCCATTAAACCAGAGATGCATAACGTTTATCCAAACCTTCAAACTTATGTGATATGCTAGTAAAAAAAAACTAGGGCAAAATGTTGAGAGACATTAAGGGTTAGTTTACTTCTTTAGAAAGTTGAGAATAGAAATTCAATGAAACCATCCAATAGAAACCCTCAAAATAAATACGCTCCAACATATTAATGGTATAAAGAGTGTTGTTATGGTGGTCCTAATACAAATCATTAGGTAAATTTTGACACACCATAGATATTTGTTGAAGCATGAATCAAGTGAAATTTCCAAAAAGTATGAATCCCTCAGAATAGTGAGAATTCCAACAAGCATACCCTACATTAAATATGAATAATTAAAGCCTTTGAATAGGTCATTGATACCCCTAATGCATTTATTTGATGTGTTGAATGATATGGATCATGAAAATAGCGAAACACTCAAGAAATGAGGAATCAAACTCATTCAAACCCCTCAACATGTCAACCAACAACAATAGTAAATTGAGATTTTAAGAAAATCATTAGGACTTCCAATGCATATATTTAGTGTTTATGGTTGATTATATCCCAAATACTCCAAAAAATTATGAGGGAATTGTTATCACACATGTTGTAGGTTGGGAAAATCCCGAACCAAACCACAAGATGACGACAATTGGGAGAACACCTAACCACTGTTACCGCAGGTAGGTATTCCTGTCACTTTAGAGGTGAAGTGATCACCTCAAGGGGGGAATCCTAAGTGACCCTGGGGGGAAATGAGATGGAAAGTGATATTTATGAATGGATGCCCCTATAGGTCAAGCTACTAAATGGAAGAAGCCTCAGTAGTGGTCAAATGGTTTCCAATAAGTTTAAGTACCTACAGATGATTATAGTACCTTCCCAAGACATAAGAAAAAACATGTATACAGGCTATATGTTAAGGGGAAAAGCAAGTTAAGATTGTTTTCCCTATTTGTAGTAGTCAACAAAGATATAAATCAGTGAACAAATGATTATTATAGCTTCTAAACAAAATGATAAAAGTCTAACAAATGATGCAAGAGATAAGCTAGTAAACACAAGCACAACTCAAGTATGAAAGCATAGACTTTAGCATCAATGTAAGGTTGTTATAGACAAGTATTGAAAATATGTAATTGCATAATTATGGATGTATCAAACAAGTTGTTACAGAAGAAAAATCAGCCACCAAAACTCACAAGTAATCCACCCAAAAAATGCACCGAGACTAGTAGATTGTAGGGGTAAATTACTAGCAACTTATGACGGTTGAATTGTGACTTATGAATCAAAAGGAGAATAATTTGATGCATCCTTAATGGATGTAGCTTTAATTTAGTTGTATCTCCCAAAATATTAAGTATACTAAGATGCCATGGAGGCTTTAGCAACCCCAAATCATCAAAAATAGATTCCAACTTGAACAATATTGATATCTCGCTAAATCACGTCTACCAAAGCAAACAATTTATTTCGCCAATGAAAACTTTAGATTAGTGATTTTAAAATTGGGTGAATGGAGTCTTAAAAACATAAGTTAGATCAAAAAAATCCCTATGGGTGTAAACCATCTTACTCCCTAGGGTATGCAAATCAAACTAAGGTAAATCAAGGAGGGTGTACACCCTTGTACTCCTCCTAGCAACCTTGCAACAAAAGACTTGCAAACTAACAAATGAGATAAATATTAATGGAGGTTGTATGCACTTATAATCCTCCTAGGATTTAAACCAACAATAACCATGAAAATAGCAAGAAGAATTAACAATTCCATATTTTCCTTACCAATTTCAAGAGAGATGCAAGAACAAACCCTAGTTCACCAAGCAAATTACCATTCATAAGCAAGAGAAGAAGTCTCAAAGAGGTGCACAACACCTTAGCTCAAGAATTCACAAAGAGATATCACCAAAAATCATTTTCACAAGAGAGAGATACCAAAAATTCCCAAATAGGGCGCAAATTTCAGCCAAGTAGTCTTCTCACAATGGGAGAGCTATGATAAAATGAGATAGAAATGATCTCTATTTATACACATTACACTAAAAGTGTTTTACACTTAATTTAGGGTAAACCACAAATTAAGGGGGAAACAAACCTTACTTTTCCCCTTTACAAAATTAATTTGACTTTAATTCAAATTTAAATCGAAAAAATTCACATAAAGAAACCCTAATGTGACATCATCTCTCCAAAGGGTGACGTTTTGGCACTTCTTTCAAATCGTTGGAGTAGAGAGGAAGTCATTGGGCCTTCTAGAGCCTTCCTCTCATGTGTTAGGTGTCCCTCTTCCAAGCCAATATTTCTCCCATCAACATGTGCCAAGTGTCAAGAAACAATAACACCACCACCACAACCGTAGCCCTAGGGTGGCGTTAAGCCCTTAAAGGTGATGTTTTAGCTTCCAAAGGAAAGTCATTTGGCTAGTAATAGGTTGGGTTATGTCTTCCATGGTGTCATGTCAAGTCTCCAAAGGAAATCATCATCATCTGGCATGTGGGCCCTTGTACCCAACATGTGGGCTTCAAGCCCCATGGAAGCTCAAGCTAGGCTTGTTCTTCCAAAACTATCCACCAACTGGGTCCTACAATGACAATGAATACACCCTCAAAGGATCTCAAGTAAAATGCATCATTATGAGTAAATAAAATCAAGAAAAGATCCATCTAATAATGTACATCCAAACTACCTCATCAAAATAAATAAGTGCTCAAAGACCCTATGCAATTTTCCCAGTTTATGTATGGGAGGGTTGACAAACCGACCTATTGGGTGAATCATACCTCAAGTTTAGGAGTGTTTATCGAGTGGACCTTTCTCTAAGTCATGTGGATGAAGTGACATGGATGGGGGCAAGACTCTTGGGCATGGGGTTCATGACATACAAGGGATTGTAGTGTCTCATTTATGGGTGCCTTTGTATAGGGTGTGTTGCACATTCATTTTCAATGCAACCTTTTTCCAAGCCCATTTATTGCCTTTTATTCTTTTAAGATGTTTTCATGTTGAAGCCAAGGTGGGGCTCCTATCTAAGCATGAAAAAAATTGCCCACTTTAACTCTTCCTTGGTCACATCATGCTTCCCCAAGTTGAAAACATGTGTGGGGATTCTACCTAAGCATTAAAAACAATGTCCACACATGCTCCACCTTGGTTGGAATTTTTGTATTTATTATTTTTCATGGGTCCCATCAGTTTCTTATGAGAGACATTTCATTGTCCTCGAGATCCATGGGTGAGCATATAGAAGGTTAATGATTGGGTTTTATTGTTTTCCAGCTACAAGCCTCTGGGCCTTCATCCCCTTCTTCCCATGAAATGAGGGACAACCCCTTCTTGGGTCAGTGCACCCGAAAATCCCAAAAGGTGAGGAGATAAGGGGGTGAAGTGTGGAAAGTGACAAGTATGGTTAGGAATGGCACAATGAATTTTTAAGAGGACCTCCCAGTAGCATACCTATCCCTAAGGGTGACCCACTTAATAGGGCATGATTTCAACCACCAAAGTGAAATAGGGAAAATAACATAATGTCCAAGAAAACGTTACATAATCAAAAGAAGTAATAGATGCAAGAAACTCAAATGCCTCAAATATTGAAATGGCACTCACCATAATACCTGAATTGTACCTCATTGAGAAAGATCAAATGTCTTCTTGAATCCAGTTGATGTGGTGGATACTATTGTGATGAACCTGGAAATGTGGTGGCGAGGTGGGTTTCTGTCTGTGCAAGTGGACACTGGTGGTCATGCTATCTCTCGATACTCCATGTCTGCAACCTAAGGGCCTCGAGACATCATCTCCTTAGTTATCCCTAGGAGTTGGGGATAACATTTGGCTCCTACTTGGTGACATGTACTCACCATAGAATGCATGAGAACCACAACATCTCCTAGTGGACCTGTTCCTACACTGAAACATAAAACTGTAAAATCCAGGGTGGTTCTATCATCCTTCGTCCATTTTAGCATTTTTTTTTTAAATCTAAATTGAACATGAAATCAATATGAAAGTAGAGAAAAATAAAATATGAAATGCAGCTAAACTATCATGAGAAATCAATATGCAAATGCAAGAAATCAAAATGACCTACCTACTTACCTGGGGCCTGGGCCCTGAAGAAGTCAAGTGCCCTAAACATAGGGCCGGAGAAGAGACCCATCCATTGGTAATGGCATATTTCTCCTATACAAATATGTCAAGTAATACTTCTCTTTTTTAGGCTTCTCCTTGATGAAGTAAGGACCAAGCCAAGCATTGTCATTGTTTTGGTCATATATAGGCTTTCCCTTCTTCTTGTCCCACATGAACACAATACTTCCTTCACTGCAGTTGATGTAATGTATATTATCAATGTAAGGATAGGAAGGAGGTCCTCTGTTGACTATGTTTCTGATAGATTCCTCACGTTCTTTGCTTTCTTTGTCTTATTTCTTCAATATCTGGATGGGCCTTGGATCTTTCCCTTGGAACTTCGCAAGATTCTCTTTGTACTCATATGTCCTTGGGAGCAACGTATCTATGCATTCCTCTTGCATGAAAGGTAATTCTTGTGGAACATACTCAATGGTGTCTGGAACCTCATCAAACTCACCTTCACTTGTGTAATCAGGACCATTGGGGTCCATTACATGCTTGTCGACCCGCTCTCGACTAGATGATACCTTAAAGGTTCCATCCCCCATGGGAATGTGTGCACGGGTAAGATCAATTCTAAGGAAACCTCCAAGGGTATCATACCAACTGCTCTATAATAGCATACCCCAAGCGTCTAGGACATCAATCACCACTATGTTCATAAGGGGATTGATATGTGGAAAATCAATTAGGAATAACTCAACGTTCTCACATAGTCTATAAACCTTGACCCTCTTAGAATCAATGCCACACACATTTCCATATGGTTGGGTCATATTCAATTCAATTTGTTCCATCACCTTCAAAGACATCACATTTGTTGAGGCCCTGGAATCCAACATACAATTGTTTAGGCGGAGGCCATTCATACGTAAGGAAAGATAGAAAGTAGGGTTGTTGGCCCTTTGCCGATCAAGATACATGGTGTTCAAAATGATTGGAGGATCCTCCTCCTCCTTTGGTACCTGTAATAACTTCAATATTTCCCTCCTCACATAAGTAATTTTTCACATTTCTGTTACAGAGACCGTCATATTCAACTTCCCAAACATGGTTGTAACATCTATGTTTACCTGAATCTCATCTTCAGTTGGAGTTGGCTTTGTAAGAAACTCATGTACTGGAGATGGGAGTGGTGGGACCAACTTCTCTATAGATGGAGGAGGGGAGGTTTCTTGTGACGGAGGAACTAAAGCTTTATTCCTTCTAGTGTATGTAAAAAATTCCCTCTTCATCAATTCATTTCTCTAATCGTCAGTCAATTGATTTAACACCCGAAATATTCCCTCTCTCTTTCCCCCTATCTTATGGCCTCATCAATCTATTCATGTGTGACCTATTCCTCTTGAAAGTTACATATCATATTCATGAAGTTCATATTGTCGGGAGAATCTTCATCTTGTCAAGGACTTTCATCCTCTCGGTGAGCTTCTTGACATGGAGAACACCATGGTGTCTACTCCGTGTTGACCATTCCAATTGGGTTCAACATATTTGGGGTCTTTGCCTCTTGTTGAGGCCTTGGTTTCCAACCTATGGAATCTCTCCATTGTCTAGAAAACTGGGGTATAGAAGCATATTGATTCCTTTCTACATTGGTTAATCGACCCATGATTTGATTCTGAGCTTGGACAAACCGAGTACTCCTCTGATCTATTTTCTGACTCAAGAGAGAAATTAGATCATGAGCATTGCTACTGGAAGCCTTAGTTTTTGTCTCTCCCTTGGCATGAGGATATTGAAAAGGATCAACCTTTGAGTCAAGGAGGTTCTCTTCAATTTTTGTATTGTACTCTTTGATTGTGCCAAGGTGGTGGGATTCTTGTCCTTTAAGATGAAACACAATTTCCCATCGAAAGAATTCATGTAAAGGATACAAATAGATGTATCTATAGGGTGCATATCTTTCGATATTTGACTATATGACTTGTCAGACTTGTTGTCAAATTCACTCACTATTTCATTCTCCTTCTTGTTTATATGATTGAACTATGCTACAAGCATTCCATTGTCTTTCTTCGTTATCCATATGTTCTTGAATAACTTAGCAAAGTATTCATAAGATGTGATGTGATTATCATGAAGCCCTTTGAACCATATCTGAACATCTTCAGCCAATGATGAGGCTAGCAGCTCCATTTCTACATCCTCATGTTCCACTTCTGCATTTTCCATGTCTTGGCCTATGGCCTAGAGATGATCGTCAATAGTGATCACATTATTTCCTGGAAACTTTGGAAACCATTTGTGAGACTCTTTCAACATTGTCTTGGGGTATCCAGGGATGGTGGCCATGTTTAGGGGTTTATAAAGGTCCTTTTCCCAAGTGTGATCCATTGGATAAAGGCGAAGGGTACCGGAAAAAAGGGTTTTGACAATGGGAGACTTGAGGGGAGGGATTCTTCGGTAAACCTTAGAAGGTTTGAATCTCCCTTGGGGAAAAGTATTAAGGGAAGATGAATTATGGGAATGTGGAGTCGCCAAATGAGCTTCAAGGAGGGCTCATCAAAGGTGGAAGGGGAACGTCCTTTAAGTGGATTCACCAGGAAATCTAGGGAAAGGCTTTTGGATAGCTTTCCAAAGTGTCATTAGGGAACGAAAGAGGATTAAAAATCCTCCTCGAAAACAATGCAAAAATGTTATCACACATGTTGTAGGTTGGGTGAATACAGACCCAAACCACAAGATGGTGACAACTGGGAGAACACCTATCCACTGTCACCTTAGGTAGGTATTCCCATCACTTTAGAGGTAAAGTGATCACCTCAAGGGGGGAATCCCATGTGACCCTAGGGGGAAATGAGATGGAAACTGATACTTATGAATGGATTCCCCTATATTTAAATTTTTTAAATGGACTAAGTCTTGGTAATGAGTCTCGGTAGTGGTCAAATGGTTTCCAAGAAGTTTGAGTACCTACAGATGATGATAGTACCTACCCGAGACACAAGAAACACCAAGTATACAGGATATATGTTAAATGGAAAATCAATTTAATATTGTTGTCCCTATTTTTAGAATTCAACAAATATATATATCAGAGAACAAATTATTATTAGAGATGTTAAACAAAATTCTAAAAGTCTAACAAATAATGCAAGAGATAAGCTAGTAAACAAGTATGAAAGCATAGAATTTAGCATCAATGTAACATTTTTATAGACAAGTATTGAAGTTGTATAATTTCAGCCTTATGTCTGTAGAAAAAAATTTGTTACATCAGAAAAATAAGCCACCAAAAATCACAAGTAGTCCACCCAAAAAATGTGCTGAGACTAGTAGATTGTAGGGGTAAATTATTAGCAACTTCCGATGGTTCAATTGTGAGTTATGAATCAAAAGGAGAATAATTTGATACAACCCTAATGAATATAGCTTTGATTTAGTTGTAGATCCCAAAAGACTAAGTAGACTAAGACTCCCTAGTGCTTTATCAACCTCAAAGCATCAACAATAGATTCCAACTTGAACAATATTGATATCTCACTAAATCACGTCTACCAAAGCAAACGATTTATTTCTCCAATGAAAACTTCAGATTAGTGCCTTTAAAATTGGGTGAATGGAGTCTTAAAAACATAAGTTATATCAAAAAAAATACCTAGGGGTGTTAACCCTCTTACTCCTTAGGGTATGCAAATCAAACTAAGGGAATTCAAGGAGGGTGTACACCCTTGTACTCCTCCTAGAAACCTTGCAACAAAAGACTTGTAAACTAGAAAATGAGATGAATCTTAATGGATGGTGTATGCACTTATACTCCTCCTATGGTTTCAACCAACAATAACCATGAAAAGAGCAATAAGAATTAACAATTGTAGATTTTCCTTACCAATTTCAAGAGAGATGCAAGAACAAACCCTAGTTCACCAAGCAAATTACCATTCATAAGAAAGAGAAGAAGTCTCCAAGAGGTGCACACCACCTTATCTGAATAATTCACCAAGAGATATCACTAAAAAACATTTTCACAAGAGAGAGATACCAAAAATTCCCAGGTAGGGCACAAATTTCAGCCAAGTAGTCTTCTCACAATGGGAGAGCTATGATAAAATGATATGGAAATGATCTCTATTTATACAAATTCCACTAACATTGTTTGTCCACTTAATTTAGGGTAAATCACAAATTAAGGCGGAAACAACCCTTGCTTTTCCCTTTTACAAAAGAAATTTGACTTTAATTCAAATTTAAATCTAAAAAATGCACATAAAGAAACCCTAATGTGACGTCATCCCTCCAAAGGGTGATGTTTTGACACTTCTTGCAAATCGTTGGAGTAGAGAGACGAAGCCATTGGTACTTCTAGGGCCTTCCTCTCATGCACTAGGTCTTCCTCTTCCAAGCAATATTTATCCCATCAACATGTGCCAAGTGTCAAGCAACACCACCACCACCACCACCACAACCCTACCTTAGGGTGACGTCAAGACATTAAAGGTGACATTTTAGCCTTCAAAGGAAAGTCGTTTGGCTAGTAAGAGGTTGGGTTAGGTCTTCCATGGTGTCATATCAGGCCTCCAAAGGGAATCATCATCATTTTACATGTGGTCCTTGGTGCCCAACCTGTGGTCTTCAAGCCCCAAGGAAGCCCAAGCTAGGTTTTTTCTACCAAAATTGTCCACCAACTAGTTCCTCCAAAGACAATGAATATTCCCTCCAAGAATCTCAAGTCAAATGCATCATGACGAGTAAATAAAATCAATAAAATATCCATCTATATATCCAAACTACCTCATTAAAATAAACAAGTGCTCAAATACCCTATGCAATTTGCCCAATTTAGGTATGGGAGGGTTGACAAAGCGACCTATTGGGTGAATCATACCTCAAGTTTAGGAGTGTTTCCCGAGTGGAAATTTCTCTAAGTCATGTGGATGAAGTGACATGGATGGGGGAAATACTCTTGGGCATGGTTTTCATTACATACAAGGGATTGTAGTGTCTCATTTATGGATGCCTTTGTAGAGGGTGTGTTGCACTTTTGTTTTCAATGAAACCTTTTTCCAAGCCCATTTATTTCCTTTTATTATTTTAATATGTTTCCAGGTTGAAGCCAAGGTGGGGATTCTACCTAAGCATGAAAACAAATTCCCAACTTGACTCTACCCTCGTCACAACATGCTTCCCCAAGTTGAAAACATGTGTGGAGATTGTACCTAAGAATTAAAAACAATGCTCACACATGCTCTGCCTTGGTTGGCATTTTTGTATTATTTATTTTTCACGGGTCCCATCAGTTTCTTATGAGAGACATTTCAATTTCCTCGGGATCCATGAGTGAGCATATAGAAGGTTAATGATTGGATTTTATCTTTTTCCAGCTACAAGCCTTTGGCCCTTCATCCCCTTCTTCCCATGAAATGAGGGACAACCCCTTCTTGGGTCAGTACACCTGAAAATCCCAAAAGGTGAAGAGATGAGGGGATGAAGTGTGAAAAATGACAAGTATGGTCGGGATGGCACGATCACTTTTTAAGAAGATCTCCCAGTAGCATAACTATCCCTAAGGGTGACCCACTTACTATGGTGCAATGTCAACCACCAAAGTGAAACCGGGAATGTTATAAGACAAATTGGTAAGTGTGAACACAAACTAATCTCCCTAAATTCATCAGGAAGCTAGAACAAAACAAGGCAGCATACAAACTTCACCTTAGACTTCATTGTCATATAAACTAGTTCAGAGAGGGACAACTGACATACCTTTTAAATGACACTTGATCCTTGCTAGTTTTGTCATTGTCGATCCATATTTTGATTTGTGGGATGATGAACCTGTTTAAGAAGCACAAACTGACAAAGAGAGAGAACAACGATATACATATTCCAATGAATTCTATGTATAAGATTAAGGAGTTATACAATAAAAGTAAAGACACCTTTATAGGGAGGAAATGTATTGCTACAATATATTAAAGGAAAGTGGAGAATACAACCCATGCCCTTATGTTGCAAGGTCCCTTCCAATGGCTCTTTGCTTCAACACACACACCTTTGCTCCAATGCCTTTGATGAAGAATATCCACAATCTGACTTAGAGAGTTAAAGCAAAGCTATCTCCAGTATAATCTATAACAAAATTCTTCATGCATAAGCAAGCCTTAGCATTTTCCATAAGAGATCCCTCTTTATATAGGATGAAAGAGGGATGGACGAGGAGATTAGGATGATCCCACTAAATCAGAGAAATGAGTAAGATCCAAACCAATCGAAGGCCACCTCATCTTCTAAAAGATTCTCTTCTAGAACATTCATGAATTTCACTTTTCCTCTTGTTTAAGCATCCTTGCACCCTATGCACAGGCATCTTGTGACGAGGCTGTAGTCTTGCTTTGGTGCAACGTGCGATGATCAAGAATTTTCGCACCCCAAGCACAGATCAGGGTGCGACGCTCTCCTTTGACATAGTTTTTAAGGAAGAAAAGGTAAACCACTTTTCTCATGGAGAAAGTCTCTTTTATTGTTTTCAGGGAACACGGAAGTGAATTATGCACATGTCGTCAGTTGATCACTAGGGTGGCCAAAATAATGTGTAACAGAATGCCCCCCAAAGTATGAAGTTGGAACCTTTGACAACAAAAATACTTTGTCGAATGTGTGTGTCGAAAACAAGGAGTGCATCGGTCAGGAACCTACAAACAATCAAGCATCTGCATAATAATATACCATCTTCTGAGGTAGGCATTCCCATAATAAAACTACAAGTGACTCTAATCATAAGTTTCAAGTGAGTCATGGCCACTAAACATACACTGTGGATCCATGTCATCATGATTCAACATAGCCACGAGAAATACACTGTGGATCTATGCTCTTAAAGAATTCAAATTCAGACATAGCCACGAGACATACATAATGGATCTATACGTCAGTAAAAACTCATGAATACTCCGTTGCAACCTGGACCGATATGGTGAGATCCAGGGTCTTCATTTCCATCGTTCTGAAGTACAAATCTAGCCATGTGATTACAAGTGTCGAAGTCGAACATGGTGGAAACCACTTGATTACCGATCATTAATGAAAACCATTAACAAGTATGAGGGAAATCACCATTGATGTCAATGACTCCCAAGGTACTCTAGTACAATCCAACGAATGTGAATGAATGAGCTGAAGTTGAACACTCGATGGAATATTCCAATCAAGAGTCAATGATGTGAACCCATTGTTGAAAGCGAGGAAACCTGCCATTGAGGCATCCAAGCTCCAAGGTACTAAATGATTTCTAAGTCTTGTTCCTAGATAATGAGTTGAAATCGACAAGAAAAGACTCATCATATGAGGGCCTTAATGTATCCCCCATCAATGACATGAAATATGTAACAGATTTGAAGTATATTAGAGTATGAAGTGATTTGGAAATGACTCAGAGAAGGTTGACATGGTAGAAAATTAAGAACTGCAGATGGTCGACTCGATAGAAGGCTTGTTTAGGTTGGATTTATCTTGAACATATGAACGACACAACAATTGTCTTGGAAGAATTGACTCAAGTAGGACCCGGACTTGTGGATGGTCAAACGAGATACAAATGGATTTCCCAACCCGGATACAGTGATGAAGGGGGGTGTCATGTTCAAGAGCGACTTGCTGCCACTAACACACATACAGATACACATTTCTTTCCCAATTTCCCCCCACCATTTCTGGAGAGTACCTCTTTATTTTTATGCAAGCTTGAGGAGGATAACATATGCTTGTAATGTAAGTTCATCCTTTAGATGAGTCCCTTGGAGTATGTTTAACGAACCCTAAGAAGGAGTGGTTTGGTCTCATATGGGCCTTTTGATGCTTGTTTTACGAGTCCAAAGAAAGAAAACTCAGGGGTTTTTTATCTTTAGAGAGTCTGAAAAACACTTAAAGAAAACTCCAAAATGTCACTTTTCATAAGTTATTCTGACAACACCGAAAAAGAGATAATCTACCGCTCATCAAACGTTTTCTTCAAACACTTTTACAAGCGTGAAAAGAACAAGGTCGTTCGATTATCTTTTTGTGTTTAGGGAGCTTGAAAAGAGCTTAAAAGATACTTCGTAGGGTTTGTTTTTTGTATTACCAAAGCGAGTTTGAAAAAAAGATAAAAGGTTACTCGATTTCATTCTCATGGTTTCACGAGCATAGGAAAGAATTAAGACTGTTCCTAAAAAACCATAAAAGTATATGTACATAAGAAAAACACACAAAAATGACTACAAATGGAGGATCCAAGTCAAAAGTCTCATCCTTAGATCTTCCAATCTATAATAGAAAACACTTTGCAAAGTTTATTAGACTTAGGGAATAGGTAAAATATTCGAAAAATAATTTAATTTGCAATAAAAAATGGTAAAAAGTAATAAACTAGGTCAAAATAACCCATTTACCATTTCATTTTGCAATTTCACCCAAATAGTGCCCAAAACCCTCATTTTATTCCAAATTTCAAGCGTCGATTTCAGAACGCCTGGTGGACCATTTCACAAACCTCTTCCGTAAAAAAGGTAATCTCTTGCCCCTTTCTCTTTTCATGGTTTAAAATTTCATTTTTAATGGCCTAGTTTTTAGTTAAGGTCGATTTTTTGGAAGTCCTTGCTCTTTGAGATCATCGTAGGCTCACGCTATTGTGAACTGCGATGATCCCAAATCTTTGCAGGGGACACATAGATAGGGTGCGACGACATCGATTTGTGTAAAAGAAATCCCCTGTGACGACCGCAACTCAATTTTTGAAAAAATAAAATGAGTTAGGAAAACTTCCAAGATTTGATTTTTGATGACTCTAATCATCCTTTGATGTTTCTTGTAAGGTTTTCCTCATTCAAAATGCTCGAGTGAAGGGAAAGTGAGCACGAGGAAGAAGACTACTTTGTCAGGAATGACCCAGGCACTGTGATGGCACTCTGTGAGTGTGGTTTACTCAAATTATTCAGAGTTCAGGGCATGAGAGCCCAACTGAGACTGTTGGAGTATCTAGTCCACATGTGGGATGTCAATGAACAAGCCTTTCACATGGGTGTGCATACACGCATCTTGGAGATAGATGAAATTTAATTTCTAACGGGTTATCTCGCCATGGCTCTCGAGTATCACTCTCGGGAAGCATGGGTGGAGGAGAACCCATGGACTATTATTTTTCACACCACTGCATCCTAGGTACAAAAAAGCATAGTGGCAAGGTTTCCATTAGGGATATTAGAGATTTACCATTGAGAACCATACTCTATACTATCACCCATATGACAGGGAGTGCGACTCCCCACATGGCTTTACAATGCCACTTTCAGTATGCCATAGAGTGTATGGATCCTCAGGTCTTCAATTGATGCGAGGGTCTCTTGAAGAACATGAAGAAGCAACTGACAAAGTGTTGGAATGGTCGGTTGAAACAGTTTGGCTATGGATCCATTTTAGTATCCTTCTTCCTAGAAAGGGTCCCCGTCTTATGTCTATAGGTGGAGTCGGGCATACCCGCTCCACAAGATCCACGAGTGAAAAGATGGGTGGATTTGATGGATCGTCACGATGGCTTTCCTATTGTCAAATATGATGAAGATTTCTTCTAGTGGCTGAGAGATAAGATAATCATGGTGGAGGACTATACTTACGCTAGGACAAACTTCTGTGGGGATCCTGACTTAGCTCTACCTGAGGGATCTGAGTGGGGAGACATAGGTAAGAAGGAAATTTCATTATATGATGTTTTTGATATTTTAATTATAAAATGTTTTTGTAATTTATCCAAGACTAATCAAGTGCTCTCAATAATGCATGTGTGGCGCCTTATCGTCCTCCAAGATCATCTCTCAATCAGAGGCGAGGAGAGATAGGTGTTGTGGTGGGTCGAGGAGTGGCTGCTGAAGATCTCAAGGAGATCGAGCATAACTTAGATGGATTAACAATGAACATCCCTGATATCACGGTGGACGAACTACCTCGGCGATACCAACGCCATACAATTGGCGTATCGACATCTATTGGTCGACTACTCCGTAGAGTGGCACAGGCAATCATTTTTTACAATGAGCAGCATCCTTGATGCTTTTGTATATGAAGCCATGAGCTTCACTATTTTGATATTTTGGTCTTTGGACAAACACTTTTTGTAACTTTTGACGTATTAATATAAAGTTCCTACCGACTAACTTGTATTTTTAAATGTGTGTTTGGATTTATAAATGGTGCAAATGTCTGTCTAAAACATAATTAGCCAATGCATCTGTCAATGTGTTTAGATATATAGAAATATGTTGATACTCAATATAATAAAAATGTATTTCCAAGAGGTGAATTCTTAAGTATACCCGTAACAAAGTAGGACCTCAGATGGAATAAACGTTACTCAATTACAACACTACTAACTATGAATCAAGTCGTACAATAATATGACAGATTCCAAATGAAATGGCGTCAATTAATAAATCGATAAATGCACTGTATTCCATGATATTATTAGTTGCAAGACCATAAAAAATACCGTGTAGACTAATCAATTCATCCACAAGTGCATAGATTTCCCATGCAACAGACGCTAGGTTTTGAGTACTGCAACTAGCACCATCAACAAAGATGATATAGGGCAGTGAAGACACCGACATCTGGAAACCAAGCACAATGCAAGGTAAGCAACTGAAAGGAGAAACAAAAATGAAAAAAACACACTAGAGTATGATACACTAAAAATACAAAGTACTCATGCAAAAATCGTTTAAGAATAGTACTTCTTCAAGTAAAGTTCATTTCTAGGTTCACTCAAAGGAATTCCATCATAATATACCAGCTCATAAGCCCCTTTCTCCAACACTCGTTTAACGATATAAGGGCCATGACACATGGGCTTGAATTTACCGACCCCTAATAAGTCAAGATCCTGTTCATAAAGGAGAACCAAATCGCCCTCAGAAAAACCACATGGTTTGACATGATTGTCGTAGTGAGATTTGACATGTTTCTTCAGAGTTTTAATGACTAAGGAAACATCATGACGAGTGTCGTCTAACTACATCAAATACAAGAGACATTCCTCTTCGACTGAGGTGTTAGGGAGAAGTTTGAAAACTAGTTTCAAAGATGGAATTTTACATTTAATCGACAAAATAACTTTGATACCATATACTAACTGGAAAGGTGTGAACCTCGTGGCAGATTTAACGAATGTTCGATAGGCCCATAATTCTGAAAAGAGCACCGTGTTCTAGCTTTACTTGTGAATTCCTATCATCCGTTGAAGCATAGTAGTGAGAACTTTGTTAATTTCTTCAACTTGGACATTAGCCTGCGGATAGTAAGGTGTTGAGTTTTCATGTCGAAGAGCCAACTTCTTGGTAAGTTAAGACATCATGAAATTGTGAAAATGACTACCATGGTCAGTGATGATGGCTTGAGGGACACAAAATCTAGTAACAATATGATTGAATATAAATAATGTTGCAGTTTTCCCGGTATTATCAAATGTAGGCATCGCCTCAGACCATTTAGTGAAATAATCCACGGCTACGATAATGTATCCATTCCCCTTGGCCGAGTGAGGGTTACATGTCATGGAGTCAATGCCTTATTTAGCGAATGGACCAATGAAAATTGCAGGGTAAAGAGGAGCAGGATGAGACCAGATCTTATTGTGATACGTTTGACAAGCGTGGCATTTATGAACGGGAGTAATGCAATCCTTAAACAACGAAGTCCATAAGTAACCATCTCGTAAGATATTTTGGGTAGTGGCATACCCAGACATATGACCGTCACATGCTCCAGAATGACAGTCATTTAAATCTTTCTCAGCTTCATCATAGCTTAGACATCGTCGAAATATTGAATCAATACCATGATGGTAAAGGGTATCACCAAGGGTAATGTATTGACGAGCTTGATACTGAATACGACGACGATCTGCACTAGAAAGATCGGGCCGAAAATTTTGGGTTTGGAGATAAATGATAATGTCTCCATACCGTATGTCGTTAGAATTGATTAGAAAGAGAGACTCATCAGGAAATGAGTCCTCTGCCACAATTTCTGTCTTAGTAGAGGGAAGGTCACATATCAACTCGGAAAAAAAACAAAGATTTCTTTGATTTGGCACTCTCAAACTCCAAATCAAACTCCTGGAGAATCACTATCCATTTGGAGTATTTCCCCCCCAACAATTGTCGAGTAGGGATGTATTTCATAGGGTTGCAATCAGAAATGACTGTGGTTTTGCGCAATAAGATATGATGACGGAAATGTTGAACAACTTGAACAACTGCCAAGGCCAGTTTCTCCACATTCATATATTTGGTTTCGGTGGTCGTGAGACTCCGACTCAAATAGTAGATAACATGTTCATCATGCGAATCATCCTCTTGGACTAGAACCATAGCAATGGTAGAGTTCGAAGAAGCTAAGTATAAGAAGTAATCTCGACTATAATCGGGAGGAAATAAGAGTGGTGTACGGGTTAAGGCAAGTTTCAAAGATTAAAAGTATTTGTTGGCAGTGTCATCCCATACAAAATCGTGAACCTTCTTAATAAGTCAAGTAAAAACTTTCATTAATTCAACATAATTGGGGATGAATCGATGATAAAGTTTTCCTTCCCTTGCACACTTTGGAGTTGGTGTAAGGTAGAAGGAGGAAGAAAATTGAGAATAGATTCAACCTTCAGAGGGTCCACCCTAATCCCATGTGTAGAAACGATAAAACCAATAATTCGTCCGGAATCCACACAAAAAATGCATTTATGTGGATTCAATCGTATGCGATAATAGCGACAACGTAGGAAAATGGCTCATAAATGTGTCGGGTGATCTTGACGATGCATGGAATGCACTGGTAAATCATCTAGGTAAGGTTGTACAATGTCATTAATATCATGAAAAGCGTAAGACATAGCGCATTGAAAAGTCGCACCAACATTCTTGAGACCAAAAGGTAGTTTCCGATATGTGAAGGTTCCCCAAGGGAAAATAAAAGAAGTCTTATGTTTATCCATGGGTAAAATATTTATTTGATTATAGCCAGAGAAAACATCCATCAAAGAGAAGATTTCACTCATGTCACAGTCATCAACGATCTGGTCAACGAAAGGGGTTGGATAATTATCTTTGGGACGAGCGTTGTTGATATCCTTATAATCTACACAAGCACATATCATGCCTTGTTTCTTCGTAACTGGAACAAGATTAGACACCCAATCAATCAAATCCACAAGATAGACAAAACGACTTTAAGATTTTTTTCAACTTCGAGTTTAATAGCAACATATTTACGTGGATGTACTGGGCGAATTCTCTCTCGAACGAGTTTAGCGTCTGGGTAAGTCTTAATCTCATGTACAAAAATATCTGGATCAATTCCAGGCATCTCTTCATAACTCCAGGAAAAAATGTCACAGAATTCTTGGAAAATAGCTTTGTAAATTCGGATCTCGTCAGCAGAACATGAGGCACCGATATGAACATTTTCCATGATTCTGGGTTTAATCGAAATATCTAGAGGGATGGTGGGTGAAATATTACCCAAGTTCCCTTCGTACAAAACATCGTGTATTGGTTCAGGAATAGGGGAAATAGTAACGACAATAGACTGATTCTAAATCCATTGGTAACTCTCTATGGTCTCGGATTCCAGGAAGAGGATAGAATGATGATGCCCATTGTCCCATGGGGTATCTTCCATGGACATAACTGTCATGATCATCTCGTCGGTGTGAAACACCACATGAAACGGATCCAAAGACATGTCTAAGAGAGAATAAGGAGAAGGAGTTGCTGATTGAATAGCTTGATAAGCCAATTCAACTGGACTTAAAGGCATTCGGTCGCTATAACAAAGACAATCATCAGAGCTAGGTACTATCCATGGGTCCTGAGACTCAGGAATTTCACCAACAGTGGTTGAGATCATGTTAATTGAGCGACAAAAGGAGTAGGAATATCGGGTGGTGGAATGGGGAACATACCCATTAATGATGAATCCTTTAGAAGACCCACACTGACATTCTCATAACCGAGAGGTGTTTTCGCAATGAAAGGTACATTACTAGTACGTGAATTGGATTTAAAGAAGGCAATTTGATCGAAAGTAACAACTTTTCCTTGGTGAGAGAAACATATCACATGGAAAAGAGTAGAAACAACTGCACACATAGAATCAATCAAACTATGACCAAGGAGAAGGTTGTAATCGAGAGGTGCATCAAACACCTCAGCCTCAACAGTAACCGCTTTGCATTCTAACATAATAGATAACGAAGGAAGAACACCATAAGGTTTAAACCCTGTACCATTAAAATATTTTAGAGTATTGTGTGACTCAGTAAGGGAAGGAGAGCCAATGGCTTTCCAACAAGTGATGGACATGATGGAAGTTGAGGCTCCTTCATTAATAATAGTTCGACAAATATTATTATTTTCTACAGTGACTTGTATTTGAAACGCTAATTGAGGAGGGATCCTTGGAATATGATATTCCAAGTCAAATATTATCAAGTTCATATCGGTAGGATAAATTCCACCAATATCCTTTAACAATGCCTTCCGTTGCGTAGGACAACTTTGAAGGAATTCGAGAGCCGACATCGCAGAAGGTTCTTGTGCAAGATCTTCTACAATACTATAGTTTTGAGAAGCATGTGTGTGAGGATTAAATGAAGACTTATGAACGAGGCCCTTAGGAGGATAACGAATAACTGTATCTAGAATCAGTCGTTCGAGATGAAGAGGACCTGTTGGGCCCTTCGTTTTTGGGAAAGAATTGCGCAAGTTTTGATTAAGCATGAGTTGTGCAAACTTCATCAGAAGATGAAAGAAAAGAATAACAAAAAATGGTTGCGGGAGCTAGCACAAAAACATCTAAGCAACAAACAGTTGCAACAGAACAAGAAAGCGAGCAAGATGAACAGAAAGACATAACCCAGCTATACATAGGACTAAATATAGATGTAAGGAGGTTGGTCCTCGAGGGAGAGTCGAGATATCAGGTGGTTGTTATGTTTATTAGCAATAAAAGGTTTTTATATTAGCTAGTGAAACTCGATGTAAGAGACAACCCAGAGTCTATACTGAACATCTCTATGTAGTCCTGAATCTGTAATAAAGGAAAGATCCGAAAGCTAATACGAAGAACCAAAGTTTCAAATATGATGTGTCTTTGTATGATCCTTATGCATTGCATTATTCCTTTATGATTTGTGAGTTTTTTTTAATGGTTCTATGGTTAATTGTTGTTCATACTATAAGTAGGTTTGGTTCTTGCATTTAGATGGTTCCGATCTGATAATGATTGCACGAGAACAGGGATGAGCTCCGAACTCTCTATGGATCTTCCTTAGCCTTCTTCCTACCCTTCCCTATCTATCTGTCTCAACATCGCTTCGGGTGAGACTTCTTCTCTTCAAAGGGGATGAAAATGCCAGCGCTCTAGACTACACAGTGCCTTTTGTTGGTAACCTAAGAAGAACCCTGGTCTGACCAAATTCGTGCCAACAAAATGGTTCTGTTGCTGGGACCTGTATTAAAAGGGAACCTGTAGGAAGAATGCTACCACCGATCCATATATCTGGAATTGAGCAATGGTGGGAAAGAAACTGTAACGCCTTCATATGGAAAGAAGCGGAACTAAGAATAAAATTGGTGGGAACTATTCGGGAAGCGATCTTTTACTCAGAAAGATCAAGCGACCAGTACGAGATTTTCTGGGTTAAATTCCCGGAAGAATTTTTTCACTGGATCAAGAGGCTCCAAGAAGCTCCAAATTTCCAGGGACGAGTCAAGAAGATCTGCGCGTGGGATACCGACAAGTTAGTATCACTCCAGAGGATGGATTTCCCAGTCACGCAAGCCGTAGATTTCTGGGTTACTACCACGATAGAAGGATACATAATTGAATTTGCAGCTGAGAACCACTAGTCTTTCTCACGGGAAGAGGAAATTTTCAAGAAAGGCTCAAGGGGAAGACTTTTAAGAGAAATCCCCCTGTGGATTAAATCCTTCTTGGCAGAGGAAGGGATGTTGACTATATCCCCAACCGAGATGGTAGAGTAAACACCCTCGCTTAGGGTAGGGCAAGACGGGGTGAGAGTCATGGCATGAGAGAGGGGAAGGGTTATTTTAAAAATGGGGGGGGAAACAACAAGAAATGGATTCAAGAGATGAGCGAGCCTTGAAGAGAGCTGCTATAGTTGAGAAGTGGTGGCGTGGCAAGATCAAGAAAGCCGCAAGAAAGTTTGAAAATTTGAGGAGAGAAGGAGAATCATGAGAAATAGAGGAAAGGAAGATGGAAGAACTGCAGAGGATGAGAAGACAGGAACGACTGGCCAGTCAAAGATTAAGTGATAGAGAAGCAAGGAAAGCAAGAAGTCCCCAGGAGGTGGGATGAGAAGGATAAAGTGCGGATGTAAGAGAGGAGGAAGTCGGCATGAATCTTGGAGGAGAAAGAGAAGATTCAACCCTGATATGAGGAGAGGTCGGGAATCCAGACGAAGAGATAGTCCCAATGGAAGCTAATGAGACCCCCCAGATCAAAGAAATCCACCCCGAAGCCAGTGACACCAGCCGCGAATCACCCATACCCCAAGTGCCTTCTATACAAACAGTAAATACAACACTACCTTCTCATGCAAACTCTGTTCTAGTACAATTAGCTAACTAACCACAACCTGGAAGTGCGAGTACAGGGAGGATATTGGGATCCCCTGGTAGATCGCAAGCAGGACCGTTAGGGTTCATACTGATACGAACAATAGGATCAATAATGGCCAGCCATGCGGGAGGGTTGATTGCCCGATACCAGAATTTTGGGGTAAGGGAGATGAAGACGTTGAACAACACTGGTTCTTGTGTGAATCCATCTGAAGATCCAGAGGGACACAAGATGCAAACAATTTGGTCGAATTCCAGACTACCTTGAGAGGTCGTTCTCTCAAATGGTACATGAATATCATTGAACCAGGAGTGCTAGGGATGCAAGGTCAAGCGTTCACACTTGATCAGGTACAGACGAGGTTCATAGCAGAGTTCAAACTACCTTAGTCAGAACAACATGATCTGTTCGAGTTGCACGAGATCCAGCAGAGGGAAGGCAAATCATCCTAGGAGTACAACCAGAAGTTCAAAGATGCCATAGGAAGGCTGGCACACCCAATTCATGAAGAACATCAAAGAGAGTGGTACATTCAGGGACTGCTACCCTCGACTCAGATTCCTCTAAAACAACAACTAATAGCCACATTAACATACGCCTTGGAACAATCAATGAAGATTGAAGCCATGGAAGGATACCTTGGGAGATTGAGAGTAACCCGACCCCCAGTAGATGCAAATTTAGCGCAACTACAAGGGCAGATATCAGCACTTACAGACAAGATTTAGGAGCTGACGATACCTAGACCAGGATGACCACTGGTTTGGTGCACCGGATGCTATACGGAAGGTCATTTGGTGACTTAATACCCGCGAATGAGAGGAATGGGACCTCCTCGGAACTTGATGATAACCCCACTAGGACCTGCAGGAGGAGTTGCGCAAGTATCGACGAACCCACCGTTCCATCACCCCACCCCATATCACGCTTTCCCAGGAGGAAAAGCAACACCAACAATGGAATATTGTGAGATTTTCTGAACCCACAGTCATGGACCAAGACAGTGCCCCATCATGCATAAATATTTGACGGTACCAAACACAGTCCACTGTGAGTTCTGCGCATTTACTACGCATACTACTAATCAATGTAGGGCGTTGGATGCACTTGCGGACATGCTAGACAGAAAAGAATTCCGGGTAAATGAGAACCCTCAGGGACCAGGACGAGGTCGAGGAGGTGGATCTGGAGGAGACTTCAGAGGAGGAAGAACTGGAGGAAGAGGACCGAGCAGATGCTACAACTGTGATGAACAGGGCCACTTGGCTAGAGATTGTCCTCATCCAAGGCGACCATGGTGCTCTCACTGCAGAACCAACATACACGCAACCGAAGACTTCCCAGAGATAATTTCGAAGTGGGAAGACAGTGTGTGACAAAGAGGAACTAACCTCATCAGTTCAAAGATCAAAAGGATTTCTAAGTTACAATTACCAAATCTTAATATCGTTACTCGAGGTGGATCAAAGACATGAGATGATGCTGATACCCTACCACATATTCAGAAAGTAGCACCTAAGGGAGACAAGTATGACCCCCTAAAGAAAAAATTGTTCTTTAAAGATGCCATAGAAGTCATCCAGAACATTCCCAGTGGTGAAATGCAAGAGGGTCCCCCTCAGTCGGTTGTATATCCTAAAGTAGCACAAGTACCTGTTTCATCGTCTTCACCCAGAAACCCTGTAGGCTTACCAAGACAACCTGAGCAACCTCAAAACGCAGTTGACCTCTAGTTTCAATTGTTCTATGACATTCTCGGGAATGATCAATTGACAGAGAAATTGCACAACATGATGTACCTAGTCTTAGGGAATGAAGAAACTTCAAAAGCAAGGATTCGAGCTAACCTTCGTGAGAAGAGTACTCAGAGAGTGAAACGAAGAAAAGTAAGATCGGGAAAATAATTATGACTGATATCCCAATTAGATGACTTTGAAATTAAGGACGTCATGTTGGACCTAGGTTCATATGTGAACATTCTGCCCAAGAAAACCTGGGAAGCCTTAGGAAAACCAAGACTGACGTATTCCCCAATTCAGTTAAGAATGGAAAACCAATACTATATCTTTCCCATAGGAAGACTAGAGAACATGGAAATTGATGTAGCAGGAGTAAAAACAGTGTTTGACTTTGAAGTCATTGAAATCATGGGAGACAAGGATCCCTACCTTGTGCTACTTGGCATCGATTGGGCCTATGACAATTATTCAATAACCGACTTAAAGAAAGACACCATGACTTTTGAAGTTGACGGAATCAAGTTAGTTCAACCTTTGGACCCATATGTAGGATCCAAGTACATAGAACCAACAAACAATGATATAGAAGGAGAATACCTAGACCAGTTGTACACCATAACAGCTGGGACAAGAAACGATTATTTAAACCCAACTGCGGATGGATCAGTAAGATGGAGAAGTATACAATCAACAGATGAAGATTCAGAATTGGATTTTCATAGTTGGCAACAAGGTTCGTACAAAATATTATCAAGAAGATGCGCAACCATCAGAATGACCAGATGGATTGGGACTGAGGTTAGAAGACACCCAGTATACGAAGACACCTCAGATCTAGACAACTTTTTTCATTATATGGAAGAAACTGTGGGAGAAGATCAAAGAGTATCGGTACTAGATATGGCTTTTGAGGACACCCCTGCTAGATGGTGGGCCACGCATAAAGCAACACTCAAAACTTGGGACGAGGTGAAGCAATCTATTCAGTACAGGTTCAGACACTAAGGGCAGTTGGAATAAAAAATGCAGATGGGTCTCCAAGTTGCACAACCATTCAGTGGAGAATCAGACCCTAGAATACACATCCAACAGTGTGTGACACAGTGGTAAGCTGCGCAGATACCCTCTCACCTTTGGATTTGGGTATTTCCCCAGTCCCTAGGCCCAATCCCGAAAGCTTGGTTCATACATGAGGAAACCAGAAGACAAACCAGCGATTGGCAAACACTGACAGCTCAATTTTGCAAAGACTTCACCTTTACAAGTAAGTTCCCTGAGCTTGAACTAGTCCTGCAAAAGATTAGAGAACTTATTTTTACAACCAATCATGATAAGAGATCAGACTCTGGATTGTGTCCCAAGCATACCCAAGAACTTCAGACTAAACTCCACTTACCCTTGATTGAAAATCCCATAGAATGCTATCATATTAGCAAAGCTTCAGAAAGCCTAAACGAATTAGAAGAACTAAGAAACCTAGCCATCAAAGAGACCGAGGGGAACAAAGAAATCCAAAAGACTATACCTAGACAAACCGATAGCTCCTACAATCACCCATTAAAACTACAAAGACTCAACATAGGGACCAAGGAGCAACCCAAAATAGCTTTGGTGGGCGATTACTGGGATGAGAAAACCAGTCAAGAAATACAAAGTTTACTACGAGAATACGAGGATTTGTTCCCAAAGACTTTTTCAGAGTTGAAGGGAATCAAAGGAGTTATGGGAGAAATGAAGATAGATTTAAAACCAGGATCCAAGCCTGTCAGACATAGGCCATACCGTCTTAACCCGAGAGTAAAAGATAAAGTTAAGAAGGAGATTGATAAAATGGTAGAAGCTAGTCTCATTTTTCCAATAGAAGAAGCAGAATGGGTCAGCCCGATAGTCATCCAGAGCAAGAAAGACACTAAGGATATTAGAGTCGGTGTGGACTACAAAAGCCTCAACTCTGCCTGTGTGCACGACCCTTTCCCAACACCCTTCACTGACGAGGTCCTAGAACAGGTTGCGGGGAAGGAAGCATACTCATTTACAGACGGATTTTCAGGATACCATCAAGTTAGGATTGCTGAAGAGGACAAGAGGAAAACCACCTTCATTACCGAATGGGGATATTTTTCATATAATGTGATGCCATTTGGTTTAAAGAACGCCCCTGCAGTTTTCTCTAGGATTGTGATAGCAAACTTTAGAGAGTTCATTCACAAGTTCATATAAGTCTATATGGACAATTGGACAATATATAGCATGATAAAGGAACATGTAGCACTGCTAAGACTAATGTTCGATAGATGTCGAGAGTTACAAATATCATTAAATCTCAGGAAGTGTATCTTCTATGTGCCACATGGAAATTTGTTGGGCCACATAGTCTGCCGAGAAGGAGTACTGGTAGACCCAGCTAAAGTTGTGGTCATTATGAATCTACTGCCACCTACGAGCATTAAACAATTGCGCTCCACACTAGGACATACAAGCTACTATCGCAGGTTCATTCAGAGGTATGTCAACATCACTACACCTCTGGAAAAGCTCTTGAAAAAGGCTGAAACGTTCCGATGGACTCCCGAATGTGAAAAAGAATTTGAGACACTTAAGGAGAAGCTCATTACAACACCGATCCTGATATTCCCAAACTGGGATAAATAATTTCATTTCCATGTAGATGCTTCCGAATTGCTCTAGGAGCTATCCTAGTGCAACCTAGAGATGGAGCTATGGATCACCCTATCTACTTTGCGAGCTGAAATCTATCACAAGCAGAGCGCAACTACACAACAACAGAACGAGAAGGATTAGCAATGATCTACGATTTACAGAAATTTAGACACTATCTGTTAGGATCTCATTTTAAATTCTTTACTGATCATTCAACACTAAAATACCTAGTTAACAAACCTGTGTTGGAAGGGAGAATCTGCAGATGGTTGTTGTTATTTCAGGAATTTTCCTTTGAAGTCATCATTAAACCAGGACGATGCAATGTCGAACCCGACCATCTATCTAGACTAGACTCAGGAGAAAGCGGCGGAGCAATCAATGACCAGCTCCCATATGCAGATTTATTCATAATTGAGGCCATACTAGAATACCTAGAGGACATAACAGTCTTTCTCAACACAGGAGCATGCCCTGAAACATATTCCGCAACCCAGAAACTCCATATGGTCATCAGAGAAACAAATTATTAGCTGATTGCCGACCAATTGTATAAATTAGGGATAGACAACATCCTTAGATGATGTGTCCTAGATCACAAAAGGCAGGATATACTCTGGGAATGCCATAACAGAATTACAGAATTACAGGCAGGACTTTGGTGGGAAACACTTTTCAAGGATGCAAAAGCATATGCTAGATTGTGTGATGTTTGTCAACGGGTGGGCAAGACTTCACGACGAGATGAACTACCACTACAACTAGTTAGAGCTCTACAGGCATTTGAGAAATGGGTAGTTGACTTCATTGGGCCAATCAACCCTACATCCAAACATTCAAAGGAAATATACATCATTACCGCAACCGACTACCTTACTCGCTGGGCAGAAGAAACAGTGATATAAGACTATTCGACGGATACCACCGCCAGGTTCATTTGCAAGAATATAATTACTCGCTTTGGATGTCCCAGGAGCCTAACCAATGATCAGGGAACTCATTTCATTAGCAGCACCATAGAAACACTTACCAAATTTTTTTTGATTCAACATCACAAGAGCAGTCCATACCACCCACAGGCCAACATAACAGTTGAAGCCTTCAACAAAATCCTGGAAAAGGGACTAACAAAATTGTTTTGCGCAAACCGAGAGGATTGGGATGATAGAGTTCCAACGATACTATGGGCCTACATGACAACAACAAAGAAACTCCACAGATCCACACCGTTCTAGTTGGTTTACAGAAAATAGGCAGTCGTGCCCGTAGAGTTCATCACCCCAAGCCTGTATATTGTACAAGCCACACGTATGACAGATGAAGACTCAGTGGCGCAAACACTTGCGGAGCTACAAGAACTCGAAGAAACCAGATTTCTGGCAGACTTCCATCAGTCGGTTGAAAAAGAAAGATAGAAATCTTGGCATGACCGCCACATTAAAACCAAGGTATTTATACAAGGAGACAAGGTGTTACTCTACGGCAACCGATACCAAAAGAATCCTGGCAAGATGTGTATGCACTGGTTGGGACCCTTCATAGTTGCGGAGATCCGACCATCAGGAGCAGTTCAACTCATGCAACTAGATGGTGTGCTACGACCAGGATGGGTGAATGGCACTCGCCTAAATCCCTACCTCTCCTGAAACTGAGAAGAAGAGAAGTCGCTCCAATCCGTCAGAGCTTGTACAATAGTTAGATTTGAGTTTTGTTTTTCTTTCCAAAAAAAAAAAATCTTCTCTGTTAATAATGTCCATCAGCGCAGTGTTGTGCCATAACACATAGTTCAATTGTGTTTTTTAAGTGTTGGTTGATACAGATCTAACGACACAACAGTACCAAACCTGAAGTATGAAAGGTCCACTAACGATAATCATCAAAAATGGCGGGGACAACCTTTGTTGTCGGAGGGGCCACGCAACCAAATCCAATCTGAGTTAAAGGCCGCACACCCAGTGCAATCACACCTTTTAATGACATTTCGGTACTCCGATTGTCGCTCGTTATGCCATAAAGCCGCATTATGCCAAGATACCATCAAACTTAGTGCCGGGACACCCACCCGCCAAACAGAAAGGTCTCAATTCGTCCACGTCCCTATTCCACGCAGACGAGTAAATACCAAGATCGCCTAATCGGATTCCCCTTGATCAAACCGTCCCATTGGACAACCCACACCTTGCTGCGTCTATACGGTCATAATAAGGAGCAGTTATTGCTAAAACTTACACGTTAAGACCGACATAAAATTCTCAGAACTCAGCCGAAAAAGTATTGTTTCTAAAAAAAAGCATAGCTATTTCTGAACCCAGCCGTGCAGACCAGTTAAGGACCATTGCCAAAACTGCAAACAGAGCCTTAGTTCTAAAAACGACCACAGACGCACTCATGCCAAGAGAAACAACCAGCCGAAGCACCATGACCAAAGAAGCAGTACCGGACGATATTTTCGACCCCCGGGTCGAGATTATAGGTGATCTCAAAGGGAAGACAGAACAGGTCAAGCTACTCGACCTTGACCTCACGAATTCAGCCCTGTTTCCACAGATGCACCCAGACGTCTTTTGGGAGTTAGCCCCGGATGGAACATGAGATATGCACTTTAGACCGAAAAAGGAGTTCATCAACCTATTCAACTCCACTATCATGAACCTCAGAGACTTACCAGTCTTTGACACCACCGACGAAATTGTGCACTGCACGAAGTTCCTGATAAGCAGAGTGCACGACAGAAGCCTATGGTTGGATAAGAAATATCCAATCCATGCACAAGATATCCAACAACTTACTAGACTATCCTCTAAAGGAGAGGATGTGTCGAAGGGATTTCAGGGACCCAAAAAACACGGAAAGAAGAAAGGCGAGCTCAGCCTGTACAATAAGTTTAACACCAAAAGGGGAGGACGCGCAACGGTAATTAAGCCAATACTTCCCAAAAAAGTCTGAACTGGCTGCTACGTCATAGCTAGCAAGGTTATGAGGTCCTATTATAAGGGAGAATGCACCTTAGGCGCGCTATCAGTTGCTGACTTCTGCCATCAGGGAGTAGTATTCAACTGGTGTAGCTTCTTGATGGAGGAACTACTCAAAGCTTGCGAGGAGGCACAACAGAAAGGAGGCACATTTACCTATGGATACCTACTTGTGGAATTCACGATGCTCAAATGGAAGTCACCGGTGGGCATATAACCGGCAATACCAGATAAAGGGCACCTGGTGAAAAATGTTTGAGCCATGGCAGTCCAGACCAGACTTGGAGAACACAACACTCAACAATGCAGCATTCGCCAAATGGTACAAAGCTATGATTGATGCAACACATCGGCCGCATATCCCGCAGGAGATCCTCCATAACAGCATGAAGAATATCACCTTTGGCATGAACCAACACAACACCTACATCTGACCAAAACATGCCAGTCGGGAACATTTCCATACAAGACTTCTACCATTCTATCTAGACGAGAAAGCATTCGAAAAGGAGGCCATGTCATGGCCTGGAGTTAAACGCGACCCACACAAATATGGAATGCATTACATTTTGTCGGCCGAGCTAAGTAAGAAAAAAGAAAAGGAAGAAGGAGAAGGATCGAGCTCAGACCCCGAGTAGAAAAATCTAGACGCTTCGGCACAGACCGATTCCAAGGAAGAAGAAGAAACACCACAGTTGGAACGGAGGAAAATACCACCCCCCACAACTGAAACCCAATGTTGTGCTATCAGGTGCGCAGGTCAACCAGATCCTGGGTGCTATGCTTACCACCGAACCAACGGGGAAAAGGCCTAGAACGGGGGTCTCCCCAAACAAACCCCTAAATACACAACCCCTCGCATCTATCACTCCCCGGACCCATGCCATGACCAAAGACACCACCATCATTGACATCCAAGATGACCCAGACCCTAAACCAATCCCGTCAACAATCATCGTTGAACAACCTCCACCACCACTCCAACTACCAAATCTCCTCACCACCACTCCACATCAGATCACAACCTTAGAGCAGATGCAGCCCGACCAGACAAACAGAGAATCCCCCAAGCCCAGCTCAGAAATTCCCAACCCTGACCCCAAAGTATCGGAGAAAAATACGACGCTAGATGTCCCGAATCCAAGCATGCAGGAACGACAACCTGAGTCTTCCGGATAGGAAGAAGCCACCAGAAGCAGAGAAGAGTCGGAAGTCGACCGTACCCAACAAATCACCTCACCAACCAAGGGTGACGATGCCCAAGAATTCACCATGCATGATGCAGAAGTGCTGGAGGACACAGAGATACCAGATGCACCCAATGAGCCAAACTCAACAATAGACCAGGATACGACAACTAGGAAAGCGCAAATAGAGAAAATCCTCCAGAACCCCCAACAATGTGCAGACTTGATGCGGCTTTACATAACCAGAACAGAGGTTATGAAACTTCTGCCCGAAGATCTAAGATTGAGGATTGCACCAGTGCCACCAACAGAAGAGGAAGTAGAAACCCGTTCAGACCAGTCAATGGCCAACGGACTCCCTTTACAGACAAGAGCACCCACTGATGCAGCTCCGTCGGCCACCAACCTGGTACGGTGGCCAGCGTCACAGTTGTTCGGACTAATCAGAGCCTCCACAGACCAACTAGAGCAAAGGCTCCAGGACACCGAGAGCTCAGCCGAGATCACCAGAAAAGAACAGTTATATGCACAAACATGTAGAACAGAAGAAAAGAGTGATCGACTCCTAGCCCAACGCAAATTGGAAAAAGTACAGGAAAAACTTGCAAAAGCCTGGCCGGAGATTTGGAGAGTTGCGCCCAACCTACCTGAAACCAGTGAGATAAGAGAACCAAAGCAACAGATCGAGTTGTTACAAGCGGAATGGACACAGCTCGTGACATGCGTGGAGCAGATACAAGCAAAGTTACAACAAGTCCAACACGAGGCAGAACAACAACCTCGACAACTGCAAGAACAAATGCAGAAGATCGTACTGCAAGGAAACAATGCCCAAGTGGAACTACGTAAGCAGACAACGAACTGCACCATAATCTTTAAGGAAGTCAGCGATTGGATGGGCATCATCGCTCGACGGAATCAAGTCCTAGAAGAATTGCGCACCTAGATCCAGGGGCTCAATGAGGAAGTTGTGGTCACAATGGACCCCATAGAGCAGTAGAAAAAGTTTGATAAGATCTAGCAGGCTGACAACGAACTCAATTCACTCTATGAAGCACAGTCCGTAGCCAAGAAAAAGATGCACAATTTTCAACCGGTAATTCAAACCGCCTATATGCAAATGCACCAGATCGACGCATCAACCGACTCCGAATGGAACTTGTTGGTTGCAGCCAAGCCAAACGAGTACAACAAAGATATGACCCAACAGTTCCTGGAAGAAGCATCACTCCTCGTCCGGAAATGGCAGGACAAAGTTGAAATATTTCACGGAGTAAAGCATAGAGCATTAGAGCTGGTTCCAGAACTGGGCCCTTCATTTGAAGAGGTGAAGGAAGAAAAGGCACAAACAGAAGAGCTCAAAGAATAAGAAAATCCGGAAAAGGGAAAACAACAGTTGCTCCTGGAGAATGTGAAAGAACCAAGTGCTTGACTCAAGGACGAGTCAAGGATTGTGGTCGGAGCCTGTTGGGACCTTCATTTTAGGGAAAGAATTGCACAAGTTTTGATTAAGCATGAGTTGCGCAAACTTCATCAGAAGTTGAAAGCAAAGAATAACAAAAAAAAATTGCGGGAGATATCACAACACCAGTTAAGCAACAAACATTTGCAACAGAACAAGAAAGCGAGCAAGATGAACAGAAAGACATAACCCAGCTATACATAGGACTAAATATAGATGTAAGAAGGTTGGTCCTCGAGGGAGAGTTGAGATATCAGGTTGTTGTTATGTTTATTAGCAATCATAGGTTTTGGGATTAGCTAGTGAAACTCGATGTAAGAGACAACCCAGAGTATGTACTGAACATCTCTATGTAGTCCTGAATCTGTAATAAAGGAAATATCCAAAAGCTAATACGAAGAACCAAAGTTTCAAATATGATGTGTCTTTGTATGCTCCTTATGCATTGCATTATTCCTTTATGATTTGTGAGTTCTGTCTAATGGTTCTATGGTTAATCGTTGTTCATACTGTAAGTAGGTTTGGTTCTTTCATTTAGATGGTTCCAATCTGATAATGATTGCACGAGAACAGGGATGAGATCCAAATTCTCTATGGATCTTCCTTAGTCTTCTTCCTACCCTTCCCTATCTATTTGTCTCAGCAGCTCTTTGGGTGAGACTTATTCTCTTTGGAGGGGATGAAAATGCCAGTGCTCTAGACTACACGGTGCCTTTTGTTGGTAACCTGAGAAGAACCCTGGTCTGACCAAATTTGCGCTAACAAGACCGTTGGGAGGTGAAGTCGATGGAGGAGGTTGAAGCAATGGAGGTGGTGAACCATCAACTTTCTCTTTCGAAGGCGAATAAAATTTGGCTCGACTAGCAACTGCAACTTCGTTCTTCTTGGAGTCACCAGTACACACAAGTACATAAGATGTGGTAGAGGGAGAAGGTTGGTCATGAATGACCAATTGGGCCTAGTGCTGAGAAGGAAAAGGTTTTGACAAAATGGCGGGTGTAGTAGGTTTCTCGATCCCTTGCAGGAACTTAGTAACCTCAGCACGTCGTGGACAATATTTCATATAATGATCCTCACCATAGATAAGACAAAGATAACGAGGTTTTCAATTTTCTTTGTCATCAACAGGCTGAGTCTTGGGTTTATCGGATTGTTGATTATTATTTTTTCCCTCCTTATTCTTACCCTTCCCTTTCTTTTTATTTTTATTTTTATTGGTAGGTGTAGATTGAATCGTGTTAACCTCAGAGGTTTTATCGAGAGGAGGAGTCAGAAGAGGAGTATTTTGTACATTAGTAGTGGTAAATTTGGGATTGGAATGACTGGCTTGTTTAGACTTCGTCTCGGCATGAAAAGTGCCAATCACGCGATCAACAAAATGAGAAGCTACTGGAGCTGTTGGGGTTGGATTTGTAGACGGGCGAGGGGCATCATGGATCAAGTCATATAGTGTGCCCGTTTGCGAATAAACGAGATCTAAGTATTGAGCATGACTAATCGTCTGCTCTTCAGTAACGAAACTACCCATGGCGACATCATAAGCTATAGGACCGATGAGTGATTTGGTAAACCACTCAGCTAATAATTGATCAGGAAGGGGAATTTTGATTAAGTGTCTTCTCCTCCACTCATGAATATGATCGGAAATATGAGTAGAAGAGGATTGTTTAAATGAACTCAAAATTTTGGTTCCTGTCTCATATCGTATCAGTAACTGGTAATGCGTTAAGAAATCCATAGATAAGGTGTTGAATTCATTGAAGAATCCTCGTGGAAATTCGATATACCATTTGGTTTCCAAACCCGTAAGAGTTCGTTGGAAAAAACATAATCTAATGGAGTCATCCATCAAGGAGTTGGATGAACACCAAAGATGAAATGTCATAACGTGATTATTTGGGTCTTCCCCTGATCAACCATCAAATTTAGGAATGTCTGATGGTAACTTGGAAGTTATGATCGACCAATATGGATAGTGCAAGATAGGATCATTCAAAATCCTAGATAAATTCGGTAAATCCAAAGTAGCAAGAAATGAAAGTTGTCTGTTCACTTGAGGAAACTAGTAATTTTGAGGAGGTAACCCTGTAGGTATACCAATAGGACTATAAGACATCTGCAGATAGCTAGAGGGTCCTAAAAAATTCGGTGGTGGAGGGTTTTGGTTCAAATAGCTAACTTGAGTTGGTGGATTGGGTATGCTTCCTTGGAAAGGAGCATTAAACTGAAAACTTTGACCCCAGGTAGGATTCATAGAGCCTAGATATGGTTGCCCTTGATTAGCGGCTTCAAAAAAATTAACTTGAGGAGTTTTCCCCCCAGGCGGTTGTTGATTGCCTTGGAAAGGAAAATTCCAAGGTTGAGATTGTAATCCAGGGATATATTTCCCATACACTGGGTTATGACCCCCAACTTGGGGTTTCCCCCCAACTTAAGGTTGGCCTCCAACAGGAATTTGAAAACCAGAAGCGACAGAATGACTTGTGCCCCCAACTTGATTGGATCTACTTGGGTTAGGATGATTAGATCCTCCAAGTGGAGGTGGAGGATGAATTCTAGGACCCCCGGAGAGAACCTTGGTAGGTGTAGGAGCAAAATTGCTAGCAACATTGTACCCATGAGGAACAAAATTATTAGGCCCTCCAGATGGAATCTAGGAAGGATTAGCAATAGAAGTATTAAGAGCGTTATACCCAGGTGGAAGTGACACATTTGATCTAAGAGGAATTGGTGTTCCAATAGGAGCTTGGGTGATTAATAGACTTCCGGTAGAAACAGGCGTAACTTGTGGGACTATGGTATAGCTAGCGAGCTGGAGGGGAAGAATTGTATGAGAACCAACCAACAATTGGTTTGAAACCGTGACAACATTACTGGTCATGCCAGTAAAATTATATAAAGGTACTGTATAAGAAGTGGAATTCACAAGCGTATGTGATGCCATGGGTTAATTAGGTCATTCCTAGTTTATCAAAAATTTTGTGTCCTGAGGAGGTCCTCCAAAGAGAACGAACATGGATTGATCTAGGATTAAAAATTCCAGCATTATGAACTGGAGTTCTAAACGATACACCCTGGAAGGGTGGATCGTCTACACCAAACTTTGCGTAAGTTCTAGTAGGTATTCAAGTGTAATATTCAGCAACAACGTCTCCCGATGAATTTATCCAGAGAAAAAGTGGATCTTGTACAACACTCAATAATGGATTTACATGAAGTATTGATTCCTCCAATGGAGTAGAAATTCCAATCTTAGAGGCTACGTCGTTATTGATTTCTCCTTCAGGAGAAACCTCTGGTGAGTTAGGAAGCAAAGGAGCATATTCTTCCGAACCTTCTGGACCTTCCAGAGGCAACCCTTGCATCCTACGTGAACGACGAGGGTCGATGTTGTCCGCACCAACTAAAGAATGAAAGAAATCTATGACCAACTAGAGAAACAAACAACACTCACTAATAAAATCTAGATATCAAACACACAAATAAACCTTCTTATTTCAAAGTCACTAGTTGGTGATGAAATCCAACATCGCGAAATCAAGACAAGAAGGGGTTGGGATAAAGCGGGTGGAAAAGCTACATTGACGACCTACTTAAGGGACTTACACCCTGGTGCAAGCTCCCACACATCATCGTGGGTATACCCTCCAAGGAGCCCGAGTGAGTTTAGCCAATGTCGATTCTAGGTACCGTGAAGACTTTCCCCTCCACAATCACCTCATGTAATTGATTAATTATTTATTTTATGGGTCCCTCATTTTTTTGAGAAATGTTTCATTGCTCTCGAGATCCCAGGGTGAGCATTTATTTCATGATGTTTTTTATAGGGAACCTTTGAGCCTAATGGCCCCTTCTTCCCATGAAATGAAGTGCATTCCATTCTTGGGTCAATAAGCCTGAAAACCTAAAAGGTGAGGAGATGAATGGGAAGAAGTGATGTAAGGTGGAAAGTATGAGTGGGAATGGTACAAGGACCCTTCAAGGAGATCCCCAGTAACAACCCTTTCCCTAAGGGTGGCCACTTACTAGGAAACCATGACACTCACCAAGGTGAAATAGGGGAAAAGGCATAATTTCTAAGGAAACATTTTCAAAATCAAGAAAGGACTCTTTGCAACATGTTCAAATGCTTCAAATATTAAAATGACACTTTCCACAATACTAAACTTGTTACCTCATGAAGCAATACATGTTTTCCTCTATGGACCAAGATGGGTGTGGTGGATGATCCTGCCATTGATCATATGGTGGTGCATGGTATGATAGGGGCTCGTTCCTGTTCATCTACCTCTTGATACTCCATGTCTACTACTTGAGGGCCTCACGACATCATTTCCTTAGTTATCCATAGAAATGGGGGATAACAATGACAATGACGAAGATGATGATGATTATCACGATGATGACGATATGATGATGATCATGACAATGGAAATGACGATGATGATGACAATGACGATGAAAATGATTATGATGATGATGACGATGACGATGACAATGACGACGATGGTGATGATGACGACGACGACGATGATGATTATTATGACAATGACGACGATGATGAAAATGACGATGACGACGACGACAATGATGATGACTGCAATGACAATGAAAATGATGATGATGAGGAGGAGAAGGAGGATCATGACAATGTTAATTATGGTGATTACAATGTGACAATGGAAATGTTGATGATGATGAAAATGATTATGATGATGACAATGACTATGACAATGATGATGATGATGAAAATGATGATGATGATGAAAATGATGATGATGATGATGATGATGATGATGACAATGACGATGATGATGATGATGATGATGATGAATTCAATGACAATGACGATGACGAAAAATGATGATGATGAGGAGTAGGACACCGAAAATGTTGATTATGGTGGTGAAAATGACGATAAGGATGATGATGATGACGATATTATGATGATCATGACAATGGAAATGGCGATGATGATGATGATGATGACAATGACTATGATAATGAAAATGATGATGATTATGACAATGATGATGACGACGACGATTGTGACGATGACAATGATGGTGATGATGATGGAGATGATGGTGATGATGATGATGATGATGATGAAGACAACGATGATGATGATGATGAAAATGATGATGACACCTATAATGAAAATGAAATTGATGATAAATGTGAAAAAAGGTTCTGACAATGATGATGGTAATGACAGTGACAATGATGATGATGACGACGATGACAATGTCAATGATTACGACTACGACAACAATTACAATGATGGCGATGACGATGAAAATGATGGCGATGATGATGAAAATGATGAGGAGAATCTAGGAGGATGACAATGTTGATTATGATGATGACGATATGATGATCATTATGAAAAAGGAAATGACGATGATGATGAAAATCATGATGATGCTGATGAGGAGGAGGACGGTGATGATGACAATGTTGATTATGGTGATGACAATGACGATGACAATGATGATGACAGTGACGATGATGATGACACCTACAATGACAATCATGAAAGTGATGATGATAACGATGAGGAGGAGGAGGATGAAAATGTTGATTATGGCGATGAAAATGATGACGAAGACAAGGATGATTAACCTATATAACTAAATACTTTAAAGAGAATAAATCATATAAAATATATAATCACATACCTCCTACATTTCAACATTTATGCAATATCATTGATCTTCTTCTTCATCCAACTCTACATTTGTATCATCTAATTCATAATCAATGTTGAAAGGATTGGACATAACGACATCGTCATCAATGTCATTTTCGATAATATCATCATAAATATCATCATCGAGAACATTGTCACCTACATCTGGCTCAACTTCTTTGACTTCTTTGTCTGACAATACATCTACCTCATGTTCCTCTGTATATTCTTCTTCTTCAATGTCATGGTTTTTTGGTACATTATACTTTACAAGCCTTCCTCTTCATATCTAACAACATATGACCAACCTACATTACCTAGAATCTTTAAATAAAATACATGCTCACTTTGGATTGGAAGAACATAAAATTTTGTACCTAACTCAAACGTCCTTGATTAACCATGGTAAATCCATTGGTATGCTCAATAACATTTCTATTGGGATCATGTTCATTCATCTGTAACCTGTACCATTGACCTCAAACATAACTAAATTGAAGGATTTAAAGTCACACTCGATTATATTATCCAAATACCTGTAGTATCTATTTTCGTATATTGTTGGATCCTGCCATTTCTAGAGAAAACATTAGTGACTTGAAAGACTACAACTATCCCAAAATCAGAGGTTTTATTCTTCTCATCCAACGTTTTGATGCAAAATTTACGACCATTGCACCACATATCCTTGTGGTGTGTCAAATACAATATGCACGACACGTAAAAAAATGCAATATCAATCAATGAACATATTTAGACTTAGTCAAAATAAAAATTAAAAAACACACACCACATAGATTAATATAATGGAAAAAAACCAAAACATAATGTGGGTGAATAATATGCTTGCATGTTTATCTTTTAAACCATGTGATAAATCAATTTCCTTCTGAGTAAGATTGGTATCTTGATTACAATGAGATTCTTTAAACAATGTAGCTACCCCTTCCCATGATAACCTACCATTACATTGTATACATTAATCTATCCATCTCTTCATCTAATAAAGATTGTTTGTGATCTATAAATGTATTGCATCCCACTCTTGACCAACTGTATGAAAAAAGAATAAAAATTACTAAGAATAAAGATTAATAATTGATGGAAGCTGAATAAAAATAAAATAATTACAATATAGAAAAAAATCAATAACAAAAAGTATTATAGATATCTACCATCTAATTACCTTTCACTTTCCTCATTCTACCTTTCCCGACTAGGACCTCCCCTTCAAATTTGTTAATGGAATTGACATCCCAAATCTAAGGGGTCTTCATATTTGTTGCCAATTTAGGAAGATATTGACTAATATACACCAAGTATTGATATACCATATATGCCTCCACCATAAAACCCTTTGGATGAGATTTTTTTCTAACGAAATCCTTCAATGACTTCAAGTGACTTTCCACCATCTACATTGACCTTATGCGTACAGGTACACACATTTCAATCTCCTCAACTTGGTGTATGAGGTAGTGTTCTTGTGCATTGAAAAATGTTGGAGTTAGATACTTCTGCATTTCACACATTATCTGAGGAATTTCTCTCCTCCAATATTTTATATCTTCTTTATGGATTTATTTAGATAAAAACTACCTACACATGATAAAAAGTAAATCATATGTTTCAAAAACAAATTATATGCATTGCAAGTAAAACACATGTCGACAAGTTCAGTGACAAATATTTTGCATATAAATCATTATTTACCTCATGTATTTTCCAAGATCATATATAAATTGTTTTACATTGTTGTCAAATTTGTCAGGGAGAGATAGAGGAAGAACATACTGCAACAAAAAAGGGATCATTATTTTTTTTTAAAGAAAACAAAATTAAAATACTAAAAAGAAGTATTACCAATATATAAATCTATTAAAATATTTACCTTAATGAAGGTATGTCAGTCATGAGTTTTTACCCCACCAAATTCACCTTTCTTCATTAAGATATTCTTTATGCTTGAAGCAAATCCCGCGGGAAATTTAATTTTCCGAATGGCCTCTTTTACAACATTGTTTTCCTACTCTGTAAATAACCATGGAAGACTATTTCGTTGTCCATAACTATTTGAATAAATAAAATTTTGCATTTCATGATTGGCTTCTTGAATGTCAATACAAATTTTGACATTTTTTTCTTTGTCACTCATTCTATATAAGATTCTCCACAACGTTTATGTTACATTCTTCCCGATATGCATTGTATCAAACAAATGAGCTATTTGTGGGTGCTCATAGTATGGAAACCTATTGAATTGTATAGGGTAACTTGTCATTCCTCGTGGAAGCCCTTTAATGCCTTGACGACATTTATGAAACATAAATGAGATTACAACAATAATTGTTAGATACAATAAATAGAATTCAATAAAAATAAAAATTGCAAAACATTAATATATATGATACATAGACTAATTTCTTACCTTGACGATTTCTATTATATCCCAACTTCCATAGGTGAGGTGTCATTGTTCTTGGTTTTATTCCAGTCTCTTCTTTCACATTGAAAAGATGGTTTTCTATAGTTTGATACCTATGATTCTTAGGGAGGAAGTGCATATACTCATCAAACACCTCATTTCCTAGACTTCTTGAATGAAAATATTTCATCCTAGGACCACAAGCTAGACATGCAAATTTACCCTTTGGTTAAAGACTTCCAAGATATGGATTAATGTTAGTATTATTTATATAACAAGGAATTAATATTTAAGAAACATGCATCATATTTTCATAAAATTATATACTATTAAAGTGCAATACTATGTTACATACCACAAAAATGTGTTAGACCTAGGGCATCATGAATTATCCATGTAAGTATTCCATGAAATTGAAATTGGTTTTTCCCTATTGGTCTAGAGATGTCGTACATAGTGATTTCAGCCCATAACTTTAGTAGCTCGTCGACAAGAGGCTAAATATATGCATTCATATCTTTCACTTGGTACTTACCTAATTGGTTGAAAGTACACACAATTACTACCTTGTATATATAAGAAATTATGCAACGAATAAGACAAACGAAATGCAACGTTCAAAAAAAAATTGTAAGAAAATACTTGGAACAATCATTGCCAACATTGTGTGCTCCCTCTTTATTGACATTCAAGGAGTAAGGTTATTGTTTATAACAAAAATAGGCCACACTGAGTAAATATACCTGAGCTCACCAAATGGATTAACATCATCAGTTGTTATTAAAAGCCTAACATTATGATGTCCTTTAAAAATTGGTCATCTTTCTTCGATGTTCCTAAATGAAGAACCATGTGAAGGAATTTGAAGAACACCATCTTCACTTATGTGTTGTGCATGGTAATCCATAAACTATTCTATGCTTCGGTACCTAAACAGTCGATGCAAACATCGAATTATGGGAATATGATGAAGAATCTTGTGAGGCACCTTCTTTTGTTACTTGATCGATTCGATATCTACTGATTTTACATTGACGACATTTTGTTTATGATGCGTATTATCCATAATATATAATATGATCATTCAGCATGCATTAATATCTTAATACTCCATTCCAATATATTTCATAATGGCACACAAGTCTCAACATGTGTGAGGTAAATTATCTGACGGTGGTAAGAAAAATTCACCTAACAATCTACAACATAAAAAAATAACTAGTTAATATAAATAATAGTAATCATAGATATTGCATCCTTAATTTACCCATTAATTGACACTAAAAATAGAGAAAAAAAAAGTTGACCTTTACATATATGTGAAGAATTGTATTACATGCCTGAGGATCTATGTGATACAAGTGTTTGAAAAACCATTCAATACCTTCAAGTTAACCAACAACATTATAGCAGAGAGAATATTTTTTCTTGATCCTTCATAAAGGGGTTGTTGTGCCTTCTTAAACAGAGGCACATCATGAATATCATCAAAATTTTCTTCATCGATAGGAACAAATATGTCCTAGATCAATCTATGTGTTCCATCATCCATCTCAACAATATTATCAGTGTCATCTTCTTCCATGGGATTGAATTGATCTTCAATATCCATACCATCTTCATCAGCTTGTACAATAGTATTTCTACTACTACTAGGCACATTATCTGGTGTCACGCACCTAGGAGAATTTATCTTTATAATTACAAACATTCAATAAAATTAGAGTATATAACAAATATTAAAATGAAAGAAAATTTTATAAATACACTCAACACAAATACATATAATGAATAAATTACCATGGGAAGATATGTATACCCCCCTTCAACATGTACATACCTCCAACAATGTATTTCAATTGTTTTTCTTACAAGTCTTCTTCTATTCAAGCCCCTACATTGATTGCAAGGGAAATAGCATTTCCCATCACCTTATGCCTCAAATGTCGCCCTTAACCTATCAAGTGCCCTTTCATTCTCTTCATTTGTAATCCTTGGCATTGGGATTTCCTATTACAACAAAATCCATTGAAGCAATATAAGTACAATATACAAATATATTTTTTTGGTACAAATGTCATTGAATATTCACCCCATGTGTACTAGATAATTAAGCCATTGTCATCAAATATTTAGTAAAGGTTTATAATAGTAGTTAATAATTACTCAAGAAATCAAAACCATACACTTTTATCACATAAGCTTCAAATCTTCACTATAAGCAAGTAAGAAAATCAAACAATAAAAAAGAACTAGACTAAGACAAATTGTATAGTCATTAAATCGAATTGAGTAGACATGTTCATACCTATTTCTTAGGCAACAATTTGTGTCCCCAAATAAAAGAGGGTCTAAGAGTTAGGGATCCGATGTGGGTATTTAAAAGGAGACAAAGAAATATTGAAAATTTATAACTTTCAAAGTACAAAATCCAAGCTATGTACATCAAGAATTGGATCTGAAACAAGTAGCACATATAAAAAAAGACTAATATTTCATGCATCAAACAATGACCCAAAAAAACTTTTATAATCCGCACCTACAACAAAATAGTCGAAATCACTCCCCTCCATCAGACTTATAACGAGCGTTGACTATCGTTATTTGTAGAACTCTTTGTTCTGTAAAGTCACCATTCGACGAGAGTGAGAGAGACACCCAACAGAAGCAATAAGTCACATCGTTGTTTACATGAAGGAAAATTGTAGAGGAAACCTATGTTTCCCAGGAAATTGTGCCAAGGAATCACTATAAAATAAATTGTCAGAAAGCATGGAATCGTTGTCAAGATTGTTTCCTATGATGTTATTGCTGGTAATCCATCATTAAAATGTCTACAAGGAAGAGATCATTCAATACAGATTTGAGTAAAAGTGGTTTTTTTTTTGTTTTTTTTATTAAATTAGACCAGTGTGAACCTCTGCTTTGGATTTCGATATGTTTTCTGAAGAAAAAGCTTCGATGAATAGAAATGATACCAATTGAAATTCAAGTGAAAAAACTGAGAAAAAAGATGACCAAAAAAAATATTGGAGAAATATACCAATTATTATGAGCGATGCGAAACAATGAATTTCCAAGGGCAAAGGCATTGGCAGATACCAACATTTGGTTGAAGAATAATTCTCTATCCAGAAAAACAGATAAGCAGTCAATATATATTGAGTTCATAAATTCCGCAGGGGAGCAATGCTGTAATATATATATATATATATATATATATAGCATTGCTCCCCAGCGGAATTTATGAACTCAATGCAGCGATTCGATTGAAAGGTTCTAGCTACTATCCAAAAAAAACTTTTGTCTCCAAAGAATTGTGGTCAAAGGTAGAAGTTGTTGAAGAAAAGGACGATCATAAAGGAAGAAATGTATTTGTTTAATATTTAACTTATCCATTCCCCTGCAACATTTGAAAAGTGGTTTTATCAAAAGATGGCTAAATGAAAGATTAACATCATGTTCATTATTAATCACAACATGGAAGGGAATATCTAAAAGTTAATATTATTTCCATTGAGTTATATGTGGATACAAAAAAAGTTAAGCTTTTTTTTTTATCTTTTAAAGTTATAAATTGTCAAATTAGTGAAGAGTTGAGTTCTCATAACAAAGGTGATTTGGTTAAATTTGAGTGTGTAATTGAGAGTTTATTGAAATTAAGTAAAATCTTAGTAAGTCAAAGCCTAAAGGTAAATAGCAAAGATTACTAGTGTGTCATGTGTGGTATTATTATTGTCATAATTTTATAAAAAAAGAAAAAAAAGAAAAAAAAAAAACTACAATAAGTTCAAAATTCAAGTTATGTAAAGGGTCAAGATAAAGTTAAAGGGTTGAGAGTGCATTATTTAGACTACAATAAGTTCAAAATTCAAGTTATGTAAAGGGTCAAGATAAAGTTAAAGGGTTGAGAGTGCATTATTGTAAAGTTAAAGGTTATTTATTGAGTCCAAATGAAACTCAAATGTGACTTGTAAAATTTTGGGTATTTTTGAGTATGTGATAAAGCTTTTGTCAAAGCCAAGTTAATGAGTCAAAGTCAAAGCATATCATTGAAGTTAAAAGGTGAAACTGTCATTAAAGTCTGGTAAAATTTTCTATTTGAGAACAAAGTTTCAAGTGTTGTTATAGTGAAAATTTTGGGTGCATGTTCGGTGGTACCCAACACCCAAATATTATTTTTGTTGTTTGAAAGAAGGTTGCATGATCGGTTGAACCTGACACCCGATTTGTTGTGTTTATTCTTCGACAAGCAAGCGTGAATTATTAAGTTTTTTAACAATGGGAAAAAGAGGGAAAATAATTCAAACAACTAATCAAGAAATTGAACTATTAGTGAAATACCTTGATAATGTTCTACAAGAATAAGACAGGTTACAAGAACAAAAACAATCCATAATATGAAAACTTGCAGAATTCAGAACACGAGATAATGAAATCTATCATGAATTTGTTAGTTTTGCTACACAACACATCAACACATTAGAAGCAAAGTTGACATCACTAGATAAATTTATGGATGATGTTTTTAAAATTGAAGATCAAAAGGACAAATTGATAGAATCAAGCAAGAATTGTTGGCAAAGGATAATGTGTTGTTAGAACTCGCAAATGAAGTTAAACAACTAAAGCAAGAAAAAGTAAAGTGTGATACAATATGTGATACTAGTAACCTGATTGATAATTCTTGTGATTTGGTTAATGATAAGAGTGTTGATGTACTTATGTATCTCTCTTGTTCTGAGACTCCAAATGATGATGCTTCAAATGATGATCTTGATAATAAAAATGAATCTCTTATAGAAGGTGATGAACTAGGTTGCTTTGAAAAGCACACAAAGGGAACAGGTTCAAAAATTATGAATAAAATGGGTTATGATGGAAAAGGTTTAGGCAAGAATGGTCAAGGTATTCAGAAGCCCATACTGGTATATGTAATACCAAGAAATGAAGGCCTTGGTTATGAAGGTCAAATAAGCAATAAAAATATCAAATTTGTAAAAGCAGAAACATCAGGTGAATTATCTACAAGTAGCAGCAGAAGCAACGAACCAAGAGCAACAACCTCAATAACAAATCAAGTGCATAAGAAGAAACAATGTTGCATTAAGTGTGGAAAAATAGGGCATGCAAAAAAAAATGTTGGAATTTACATCCCTATTGTGTTTGTGGTCTCAAAAATCATAATCATCATAAGTGTTGGAACAAAGATATATCAAAGCCTCATGTACAGGTAAAGTGTGGTTGGATTGGTGTCCCTGAATGGAATAATGTTTTGTTTATGTTGAAAGGATTTTATAGGTTCAAGTCTTCAAATGTACAACAATATCTCCCATATAAATTTCATGAGTTAGTTGGTCCTCCAAAGTTTAGTTGTCATTAAAGTCAGTTAAACATGTTTATGAAAGAGTTGTCTGTTTATTGAGTCATTTCTTTGAGTCATATTTTTGTATTGGTTTGTGGTAAACCAAAAACCACTTTGTAATGATAGATGGAGGTTTGTGGTCAGTTGAAACCACCTAATGTAATGAATGGTTTGTGATAATGAAAAACCAATTCGAATTTATATGGTTAAGGGTGAGCCAAGGAAAACACTAGGTATGATGTAATGGTTGAAGGGTAACCCATATAAAACCCAAAGAAATCCTCGATATGAAGATGATGTAGTTCAGATAATTGACTCAGATACAACTCAGGAAGACAACGACAACTGAAGAAAAATATGTAGATGATGAAGACAACTCAAGACATCCAGATTGAATCAAAAGTATTCATTAAGGGGGAGTATGAAGGAATAATTCAAACTTATGATATGATAATTTTTTATTTATGAAAGTAGACTTATTCTAGAAGTCTATGTATGATGAAAGATGAGGACAATGAGTGAAATTGGGGATGGAGATCACATGGAGATATTCATGAAGATATTGGGGAGAGATTTATGGAGATAGTTATTGATCCAGGCGGATATCGGTGGCCACCCACCTTTTTTGACTGGCTCAAAACAATTTTCTAGCAATTTTGGCAATTTACTATTTTTAGCAGGTTTTAACTTCCGAGGCCATTTTGAGGGCCTAAATGAAGGTTTTTCAAGATCAAGGTTATCAATGTTGGCCAAATTCACGATTGAGCCCCCAAAATGAATCTCCTCGATGATACCTTTCCAACGAGCTATCATACGCCTAAAAGGGAGATCGTATGCAAAAGTTACGATCCCAGGAAGTTGATGTACTAAATTACCCAAACGTGGTCCACATGACTTTTGGCGCTTCATATCCTAGGGTTAGGTTTTTGGATGTCTAGGGTTTTTGGAATTCCCTCTTATTTAAAAAAATGCCTTCGGAGCCTCATTGTAATCGTCTTCTTGCGAATGCGAGTAGCCATCACATCTCTTCTCAGAGATAAGCTGCCACCATTCTAGCGAGTCTTTCACTTTGTATTTTTATAGTCTCTGTACATTTCTTTCATTAATAGAAATAGTGTATTACTATATATCTGTGTTTATGGTTGCATCTCTGATACATTTCTATTATATTATTGAATATCTGTGATATCTCTGTGCATTTCTTTATTATATCTCCGATCTCATTTCGTGCCGAAAATAATCTGGATCAGTTATGTTGTATTGGACATCTTGTTGTAATCAACTCAATGTTATATTATGAGGCCTCAAGAATGTATTAGTGTGAGAGAGATTTATTATTAGTATTGTACATTAATAAAAATGTGATTTTGTGAGTATATTGGGGTTCTTATGATGATTTCTTTGTATTAATATTTGTTGTTTGTTGCTCTTGAAACCAACATGCTCGTCGCTAGATCGACGAAAGAGATTTGAATGATCAATGGAACTAGAAGTCTATCAAAAGTACGATGCACATCGAGGTGCTTAGAAAAAAATGATTAAAATTTTAATAATTATGTAGTAATTTGTGACGGTACGATTAATTTTATACTTATCGTAGGAAAATTTTGTTGAAAATTGACCCCATATGTATTGGTGATAATGTATTATGGTGGATTCTCTTTTAGATGGTTAATTGTTGCATGTTACCTTGTATTCTAGAAACCCTAGGAGGGATTAAGATTTTTTATCCCCCTCCATATTTTCATTTATCTTAATTTGTTGAAGTATTTAAGACTTAAGTCTAGGGCTTTAGAATGTTTATCCCCTAGGATTTTGTCTTAGCTAGTTTAATTCCTAGGGATTAAGATTGTATATCTCCCTATGGTTTGACCTAGTTAAATTAAGACCTTGTTGCTAGACCCTAGAGAAGAAAACAACATATAGGGTTTTTTAGGGTATATTCCCTAGAGATTTTTTTCAAGAAGTTTGGGCTTGGTTCTATGATGGTATAACTCCAAGTCTTGATCTTCATACCCCTTTATTACCTTTAGCAACTTTCTTTTTGTTTTCCTTGACTCCATTTTCCCAAGAAAAGAGAAAATGACACTAGTCTTATTGATTGCAAGTGGTTGTTGAAACCTTAGTATTAGCTAGAACTCTCTCTTAGTTTGGCTTTATGACATCATTGGAAAGCCAATTACACTCCAATGCTTTGAAGAATCACTGATGATCTTTTTGTTGTCATGAATGAATGCTACAACCATTAGGGCTTGCATATATTGTTGAATATTTACTTAATATTATGGAAACACTTGCTCATAATCATTGTTTAGCAATTAGATATTGTTTTACTTGATGAAAGATAAATTTTAAGACATAATTGCTAATTTTTTGGGATGATTTTCTTTTTGTTGTTGTTCCAAATTACTTATTGTTGATATAGATTGGTTTACTATTACAATTTTACAACAACAATCATTATTATTGATATTTCAATGTTCTAGAGGTGTTTAATAATTTATTTGACTTGGTAATCATCATTTTATGCATTGGAATGTTTCTTGTCTCATGCAGGTTAATTGATTACCTTGTAAACCAATACCAACCCTCTAACCTTCCTAGATATAATTTACCTCATCAAGTGATCAAGATAGGGGGTCATAGGCTTGGCTAATATTGCTATATGATCCCTTCAGGTCAGTAGGGAAGCCTCCCTTGTGTTGGGCCTCTCTCCTTCATTAAAATGAGGGAATTATTTTCCCAGGTGATAGTGACAAATACATCTAGTTGTTACACAAGATTGGCTTGTGGAGGGCTTTACACAAGTACAAATATTGTGATAGCATTTACCTCATATATATAGAGGGATCACTCCATTTTGTAAATCATAACTCAACTTGTGAAGAAACATCACTACACTTCTTTTCTATCTCTCTTTTTCGCTATGGGGAACTTATGTGTCTTGTTTTGGATATGATCTTCAGGATGCTTTTCAAGTTTTGTGGATGATTTCATGGTTAGGGTTTCATGGATGCTCATTGATTTTCCTAGTAAGTGTTTTTTTCAAGTCTTTGATGGTTTATTTCATGATGTATTAAGTGAATATTTTATCAAAGAGGTGATAATTGCATGTTATCTTGTATTTTCTTGAATAAAACTTGTCTTGAAATGAGCCTATGAAGGTTTGTAGTGAACTACCTTCCCTTGTTATCATTTACTAAATCTTGAACTTGAAGGACATAGGGATATTTCTAGGGTTTGTAGTGGACTACCTTGAGTTGTTCTTCTAAATAATTAAGACCCTATGGTTTAGCTCTTAGGTTTTCTTCTTTCCTTTTCTCTCCAAGAAAGTTGCATTCTTGAATCCATATTCCCAAGGAAGATAATAGATGGCACTAGTATTTTATATTGCAAGTGGCCTTAAAACCCTAGTTTACATCTCCTTTAATGCCTTGTGATTAATTTACAACTTACCTTTGACTTTCAACCTTCTTCTAGCTTGACGTCTAGGGTTTTAGCGAAATTCTTCACCTTGGAATCTTCCTTGACATCATTTATTGTATTGGTGTTGCAACTTTTAGCTTGCTAGGGTTTGAAGTCTTGGAGATGTTAATCATGTTTCATGCAATTTACATTTCAACAAGAATTTGTTATCTTAAACCCTAGTTTTGGCTTGCATTTTCATCCCTCTTTCATTGCACGTCTATTGGTTTTAAGGGTTGTTATATTTTTGTTGTTGTAGATTGTTATATTGCTGAAATAATAATCTTTTAGTACAAGTTTTATGACAACCATAGATTTTCTTTTGATTTGTAGTGTTTCAGGGCATTTATTTCACTTATTTAACTTGGTAATTATCGTTTATTGTTTTAGACACCACACATAAAAATATGCAATTGCTCTACCTAACCACCTTGAGTTTACCTTGAAGCCTAACTTAGTAGTGGTAATGAGCGAGGTGGATATTGGTGGCCACCCACCTATTCCAACTGGATCCTCTTGACAATTTTTAGTTCAACATGTTCTTTTGTACTTCTTTGTAATTGTGGGTTCTACACTTCTGGGATTTCTAAATCCCTACACATCTTCCAGGTGGATACTGGTGGCCTCCCACCTAATCCAAGTGGATTATTTTGTATTTTTTCATGTCATCACATCTTGTTGTACTTACAGGGCCATTTTGGGGCCCTAAACAATGTTTTTTTGGTTCGACACAATCAAACTGTAGACGAAGTCAGATTTTGACAATGTAATGTGTAGTTATCTAAAATACCTTTCCAATGGGCTATCATGCGCCTAAAACGGAGGTCGTATGCAAAAGTTACAACCCATGGAAGTTGAGGTATCAACTTACCCATAGGGGGCCACATAACTTTTGGTGTTTCATCTCCTAGGGTTAGGTTTTTTGGATGTCTAGGGATTTTTCATTCATGAATAATATCAAAAAGGAATATGTAGCCTCATTTTAATCATGTTGCTTAGATGAATGTGTGTAGTAGCCACATATATTCTCATAGATAGCTACCACCATTCGAGCAAGTGTTTCAGTTTTGCAGTTTTACAGTTTCAGCCTATTTCAAAATTTTCAATAGAAGATATTGTTCACTGTATATCTATGTTGTTCTTCATATCTCCGTCTTTATTGTATTTGGTTTGTTAATCAGTTCATTCCGCTCCTAAATCCGAATCAGGTAAATTTGAGTAACTAACATAGTGTTGATATTATGGTAGTTGCAGGAGGTATTTACCTCCACGTGTAAACTTGACAAGGATAGAATACTCTGGGAAGCAAGAAGAAACCCTAATGAGTTGG
>ML802009.1:0-11749 GCA_009831015.1 Picea engelmannii
TGAGTTTTTTCACTCATTCCTCCAAAGCTGGAGTATGTCCTAATGGTTAGGCCTTGGTGTGTATTGTCTGAGTCTAGTGTCTAATGTATATTACCATGCTAATTATTTACCCAGAGTCTTATGGACATGCATTAGGTCCCTCTAGGATTTTTTTATAATTGTTTTAATAAAATTTAAAATTCCCGTAAAACGAGATTTTACCTTGTAAGTTGATGTAAATATTAAAATAGTGGTACTAGGAGGTGTTATATGCCTTGGGGGTATCATTTTCTAACCCACAATGCCCCTTTTACCCTTGTACCCCCTTGTCGAGAGAAATTATTGACTTTTTCTCATAAAAAACCAATATTTCCTCAAAAAGGTGAATAAATCAGCTCCCTATTATTAAGGAAACATGTCGGAAACATGTTTTTGGCTTGTCTTCAGTTCACTAGTGATTAGCGACATTTAAGATGAGTTAGGGGGAGTTAAGTGGCAAATTAAGTGTTGAATTCATTTGAGTTGATGGAGTTTCCAAGAGGAGATGTGACCTCCCTCTCAAGAGGTGGCGCACTCTTCTTGAGGGCACCAATCCCAAGGAGAGATGTGCCTACCTCTTGAGAGTTGGTGCCCTCTCACTCCTCTTTTGCAATGGTGGAATTTACTTGAGTTAGCAAGTGTTGTGGTAGCAATCCAACCTCACACTTGGCTGATTTACTTTGAGATGTGTGCCCCCCTCCTTGGGAACACCAATATTTAACGATTTCAACCAACCTCACGCTATCTAAGTTTCTTGCATAGGGAACACCAATATTTAACGGTTTCTTAAAAGTTTTCTTAAGTCTTTATAGGTACTCATGCTTGGAGAAGTGGGGTTCACTTCCCTACTGCTACACCAAAAGGAAGCAAATACATCTCATTCAAAAGAGGTGCATTGAATGTGAACTCAAGAAATTTGAGATGAATAAATAAAAGCAAGTGGCTACTCGAATGGAAGTTGGTTTCAAGCTGTTGAAAGAAATGTGTCTTCATACGCAGGAAGAATTGACATTATAAAGGCAATTCCCTATCATTGCGACTGGGAGCCTATTGTAAGTAATTGGATGAACAAGGCATAATATTGCACGTGCCAATTTTCAAGCAATCATGGACTGCAATATTTTGTAGCAATAAAGAGATTTTTTAGATATCATTGGGGATGGACAACTATGGTATCACATTTAATGGGAGTTTGGAATGCACACTACAGCTTGTTGGACATTGTGACGCAGATTTGGCATGTGATTGTAATGACAACAAACCAACATCAGGATATTGTTTCATGTTGAACAAAGATGTGGTTTCACAAGCTAGCAAGCAATCAACAACATCTCTTTCAAGAATAGCAAATGTCCACCACCCATTGGCTGAGTGGCAAGCTAGGGGCATTTGCCACGAGGAGACCCAAATTCGAATCTTGTAGAGACTTCTTAACTGTCAATCTGAACAACGAGAATTGAAGAAGTGGTGGCCGCTACCAGGTTGTCTACCAATCAGTCTGCTAGCTCGGAATCCACTGTTAGTCCATTCAACATCTTATCAGCAGTGAGCAACTTCAACTTGATGAATTAGATTCCACTTAACATTTCTAATGATTTAGGTGGAAGTGTTCGGAATGGGTAGACAAATTATTAACATATCTGTGGGATAGGAAAACAAATAGGCTTTTTAATCATTTGAATACACTCCAAAAATGAAAAAAAAATTGTAAAACAAAACGTTATGGCGATCTCTATGTAATTCTCCAAGTCTATACAGAGAAATTGGAATAAAATTATTTAAAATTATTCATTCTCTCTCTAGCTCTGTTTGAATACTTTGTTTTCATCTTTTCCCTGTTTGCCTGAGATTGCCTGAGATTGAAGTTCACTACTGTTTCAAACCCGAGCTCCCAGATATTGACCACATATCTTTTTTTCCAGTTATGGTGGGATTGGTCAACTGATTGGAGCATAAGTAATTGACCTCCTCTTCTTCTTCTTTTTGTTTCCTTAAAGAAAGAGCAAGGCCCCATTCAAGGCGGATATGCCAAGCATGGGTTTACATGGGCTTTTCTTAATTGTTTTATCAAGTTGGGAAGTTCAACCCATTAAAATGATCACAAGAAATTATTTTACACGCAGAAAGAGCATCCTGAGAGCTGAAATTAGTATTGGTATTAAATTTATAGCAAAATTCTGAGCAGGCGGATCAGCAGTCAGTGAAATAATAATGAAAATAACAAACGATGGAAAACTGAACTTACCAGCTGAGCAATTTGAAAGCTGTTGAATGTGAGAAGACGATGAGTTTGCCTGAGAAAATTGAACTGTGAACATAAGCAACCGGCCCATCTTCAAAGGGTGGACACTGACCGAAGGGTCTGTGCTGGCAACGTCGAAACCTGCTCCCCTCTCGTGGAAAATCGTGTGGTTGTGTGTTTTTTGGCCGAAGACGCCACGCCACCACGTGGACAGGCCTTTTGTTCACATAATAAGCCATCGTCACCCACTTCACTTTTGTACCACTCGATGATTTGAAAAATGAGAAAAACTTAGATCAGATAAGATAATAAAAGCCAATATGATCTGTGTGAAAAACACAACGATCAATAATGGATCAATGGTTAAATTCGAAGCTTCGTGGTCTCTGAATGCCAGTTTTGCACGTTAAATAAACCTAATTTTGAAAATGCTTCCAAGAAATATCTACGATAAGGGATGAATTTATAAGGGATGAATTTATAATGTTTTTATTTTTTACATTATTGGCTATTCTGGAATCTATTTGTTTATTATGTTTTATTAGTCCCTGCCAATGAGGTTGTTTTTGATGTGACATTAATTTGTCTTTTACCATAAATTTGTGTATGCAATGTAATGTTTAACATAAGAAAACCAATATATATATATTTGGATATAATAAAAATATTTGTGCTTCTCATTTCTCATTGGTTGATAGAGTTGAAGTGTTATTGCTCCCTTCACGTCTTTCAATATGTAGAATTAATTACATAATTAATGAATTTCACCAATCACCACATCTAAATATAAAAAGTTGTACTATGTATTTATTATTATGCATTATTATATTTATTATCTAATATATTATTTATTATAATATTTATAATATATTTATTATATTTATAAATATTATAGTTCCATTGAGCCTACTGTTCATTATACATTTTGAATAACAAACAACCTTTAATTGTTATCTTTTGACAAAAAATATTCATTACTTGTGCATTTAGTTATATTAAGTTTCATTGTTCAACATGTATTTCCCAACTAACTCGACAGGGACTGGGTTGCCATGCAACCCTTGTTTTATTTTAATAAACGTGTTTATTAGTTTTTTGATATGTTGTGTGGGTATGTGTGTAAATAATAAACAATGATAAGATAATAAATAGTTGGATATGTCATGGCATCTTGATATAGTTTATCTCTTTAAAATCACCTCCCTTATTATGTGTCGTGTTATATTAGCTGAGAAGTTTGGTTCACAACAACATATAAGTCTCAATACACAATGATCCTTATGTCAATAATTTTTTTCATAAAGATAGTGTTCCTCCTACTAACATAATGGTTGATTGGTTATGGGATGAATATGTGCATTTGCTCATCTTCTCATTCCTCCTTTGTTAGAGTTGTTGTGTGGGTGTGTGTGCAATATATAAATAGTTAGTTACATTGTGTTTGCATGATGAGTATGTGTGCTAGCTTGGCCTCCCCCTCTTCCTCTATGGAGCAAATTGTGTGGGTCCATATAGTTGGATACATTATGTTTGGCATCTTTGAATATTTTTTATGACTTTAAAATCTCCTCTTCTCTTATGCATTATTCTACTTGAGTTGTGAGATATATTACATGGAAACATATAAGTCCCAACATGGCGTGATCCTTATATGCTAATTCACAAAGGAAGTGCCCCTACTACTAACACGATGTTTGATTGGTTGTGAGATGAATATGTGAACTTTCTTAGCATGTCCCTCCTCCTCTGTGAGACATGTTGTGTGGGTGCATGTGTATGACTAATAAACAAGATATTAAGTAGTCAAATGCATCATGTTTGGAATCTTGGAATAGTTTTTACAACTTTAAAATCTCTTATCCATGTTTGGTGTCTTGGAATAGTTTCTACAATTTTAAAATCTTCTCTCCTCTAGTGTCTTTGTGTGTTATCCCACATTGGTTGTAAGGTTTGGTATGTGTGAGTAAGAATGGTAAACAATGATAGGATCACAAATAGTTTGATGTGTCATGTTTGGCATCTTGGAATGATTTATACAACATTAAAGTCTCTTATTTTCTTATGTGCTATGTCATATTAGTTGTGAGGTCTAGTTTGTGGTAGTAATATGTCTTAACATAGGGGGGTGTCCACAAAGGTAGTGACCCTCCTACTAACATAATGGTTGATTAGTTGCAAGATGAATACGTGTGCTTTTTCAGCTACCCCCTCCTCTTTTGTCATGTGTGTTGTGTGGGTGCATGTGTTGGGATATAAAAGCTCAATTATGTCATGTTTGTAGGATGAGTATGTGTGCTTGGTTGGCTTTCCCCTCCTCCTCTATGAGATGTGTTGTGTGGGTGTGTATAGTTCGATACATCATGTTTTTAAAATATCATTTACTCTGTTGTGTTATCCCACATAAATTATTAGGTATGGTCTCACGGTCCTTGTCCCAATTGAGGTGTATATAAAGGTAGTGACCCTTTTCATGTGTGTTATCTCACATGGGTTGTATATGGTAGCATATAAGTCTCAATGTACTATTATCCTTATGCTAATGAGAGTGTCCACATAGGTAGTGGTCCTCCTACTAACATAATGGTTAATTGGATACATGATGAATATGTGTGTTTTCTTGCACCCCCATCCTTCTTCGTAAAACATGTTGCATGGGCTCATTGAATAATAAACAATATAATATATTGTCGTGTCACCATTTTTGACATTTAAGAATAGTCTCTACAACTTTAAAATCTCCTATGATCCATGTTTGCCACCTCATAATACTTTATGCTACTTTAAAATCTCCTCACCTCTTATGTTTTTGTGTATTATCTCACATTATTATGATCTTATGCCAATGGGAATGTCTAAACAAGTAGTACCCCTCCTAAAAACATAATAATTTTATTTTTAATAATTGATTAGTTATGGGATTAATATGTGCGTTGTTTAGCCTTCAAAAGATATGTCATACAAATATTTTTTCCCTTGGAAAAAATCTTATATTCATAGGGTATGAATATACATGTTTCGGCCCAACACACAAAAGGGGGTCTCCTTCGTCTTTTGTCCTTTCAAAACCCGTTGTGCTTTTACTTATACAATACAAAAAATGCCCTAGTGGGCCTGTCCAAAATCTTAAACATATGCATAAGGAAAGACTATAGATACAACTATACTTCCTTAACTTACTACAAATTTTCCTATAGTCTAAATTGCATGGCTTGAGATTAATCTTCGTCAACAAAATCATAATATCCAAAGGCTCATTTGGGGAGTTTCAGAGCCTCCTTGGATAGCTTGTTTGCAACCGCATTTAATTCTATGTATATGTGTTGAAAGGAGAGCCAATCAAATTGATTCATGTGGTGCTTCAAATCATTTAGCAGAGGAATCAAACTCACAGTCGTAATGTTCACCCTCAAGCAAGCCTAGTCTATTGCCCGCTTGGAATCTCCAAATATCTAGAGTTTTTTAACTCATTTGTCTTAAGCAATAAATAATAATGCCCTTAGTGCAACAAGCTCTACCATGTTGTTTGACCCATGTCCAGGGGTATAGCACACATGAATGTAGTGAGATTGTGAAAGAAATAGGACTACACCTACACCACAAAGCGAAGGGTGCCCTTGGTTGGCGCCATCGAAGAAACCCCGGGAAACACCTTGATCAATTTCCGACATGATAGGATTTTGAGCTTTTTTTGGTCGTTTCTTTACCTGGAATTCTCTCGATAGATTGACAATCTAAGTTGCAACAATATCCAGAGGGATACGTTTGTCTTGAAAAATAAAATTGTTACGTTCCCACCAAATCGAGTCCACCAAAAATCACGAGAGCGCTTACAAATGGTTCAAATTTTTGTTATCCAGGAAGTCTTTGAGATTATCTGCTAGGATTTGGTGAGCCCAACTGATAGTGGAGCTAAGCTCCTTCGAAACCAACATTATCACCCGTACCATGAAGTCACAACGGGTAAAGTAGTGAAGGGAGGATTCCTCTGCCCTCATGCATATGATGCAAATGTTAGGGCCAATCCATCCATGTCGTAACCCAATATCCCATGTGAGTAGCTTGTTGTTAAGAGATAACCACAATGCGATTTTTCTCTTTAAATGTACCTTTAACTTCCAATTTTTTCCCCACCACCATCTGATTTCTTCAGAAAAACTAGATTCAACATTTGAATTGTACCCCAACTTTGTAGTAAATTCATCGGTCCTCGCATTTTTTACCAACAAAAAGAGTCCTCCTCGTCTTCTTTCAAGAGAATATAATTTGAGGAGAGGTTTCCAATATAGTAGGACCATTCATTAGCATGGGCATTGTTGGTGCACAGTGGGCAGACCTGGGTTTTGACATTAATTCACCGACAAAACCCTAAAGATACCGGCCCTTTCGACATCACCCACAAGCAGGTGAAGTCTCGCCCGAGGTATCTATGGGGACTACAGGAACTAGGTTTCTGCGGTCGTGAAGGGATGTGAGGCATTCATTCTTACCAGTCCACTTAATATTCATTATTGTACCATTTATTACTTGTGCAAAACCATCAGATAACATATTCATATTAACCATTCAGTCATTAAGTGTGCGCAATAACCAGAACAGTAAACAAACATATTACAACATACACAAAGACACCATATTTAATTTGGTTCACCCCAAATTGGGTTACGTCCATAACGACAGGCTTCTTATATTTTTATTCAACATCATTTCTTACAAAAGGTGCACACTACGCTCATACATGATAATCCAGTTCTACCCAATATGCCCTTGTCATTCGCGCATACAATGCACACTTAGCTCAAAACTCACTCATCCATAACATACTCTCCAACTTAAAACTTAGACTCAGCCTCAAAACTTTAACACTTTACCACCTCTTTCTACCCAAAACCCATACATATTTATACATTTACATTTGGGCTTAGCCCGTTACAAAATGGACCAAAATGTCTAACTACTTCTAACTAAATTCCTCCTTTCGCACATGCTACTCCTGAAAATGCACTAACTATCTTCCTTCCTTCTGCGTGTGTTGCTCCTTATACAACTTGTCGCATGGCTTTCTCTTGCACGATTCCCAAAACTGGTCCCAAAATGTCTTGCTCCAATGGCCCCCAAAACTCACCTGTGGCTCGTCTTGAGCCACTTCAAGCCTTCTTCCATGTTGCAATGAACTTCTGAAACATTTCTCTTGCAATCAAGACCTTCTCTTCATTAATTCACCAACAAATGATAATTTAGTTCTACCCAATATGCCCTTGTCTTTTGCACATACAGTGCACACTTAGCTTAGAACTCACTCATCCATATCATACTCTCCAACTTAAAACCCAGACTCGGACTTGGACTCACCCTCAAAACTTTAACACTTTTCCAACTCTTTCTACCCAAAACCCATACATATTTATACATTTACATTACGGCTTATCCCGTTACAAAATGGGCCAAAATGTATAACTACTTCTAAATAACTCCCTCCTTTCGTGTGTGCTACCCCTGAAAATGCGCTAACTTTCTTCATTTCTTCTACGCGTGTTGCTCGTTAGCCAACTTGTCGTGTGGTTTTCTCTTGCACGATTCCCAATACTGGTCCCAAAATGCCCTGCTCCAACATGCCCCCATCACTCACTTGTGGCTCATCTCGAGCACTTCAGGCCTTCTTCCACATCACAATGAACTTCTAGAACATTTCTCTTGCAATCACAACCTTTTTTTAACTTGTGTTTCCTGTTGCAAAATTTCCTCTGTTGTCTCTGCAGTAATGTGGGTCTTCAACTTCTCTGCATTTTCTTGCACTTCCTGCTTCATTATGCGTTGCACAACTGCAAGTTCCTCTTTTTCCCGAAACGCTTCCTCCTATAGCGTCTCAATCTTTTATGCATGACCCTGTTGTTCTGCTCTTATTTGGTTTATGTCTAGGTACAAATTCTTATTCTCTGTGATTGCAACCATAGTTTTTGTTGGTGGCAGAGTGCTCATTATCTCTTTAAACTTTTACACCTCCTCCAGTGCAGCCTGCAACTTCTACCATATTCCTTGCAACTTTTCATCTTCTATTAGTTGATTCCATACTTTTGTGCTTTCTTCATACAACTTGGCACACTCCTCCTCCAAACTCTTGATACTTTCCATAGTGCACGCTTCTAAGTATACTATCTTTGCACGAAAGTCCTGAATGGCTTTGCTAATCCTCGACACATGTTCTTCCAATGGAGTATCAAATTCCAGTGGTATCTATGGAAAATTGTTGTACACTTCCTACATTATGTCTTTCAACCTTCATGCTCTTTTTTTGCCTCATCCTACTCCATCATAACTTTTCTATATTCTATATGCAATGTTGCCTTGTCATTCGTCACTTTGGTCAATTCTGTCACCGTCAACTCTGTGCGTAAATGTATCTGATGCATAACACTTATCTGCAAACCCTTTAAAACATTCATTGGCAACTGCAACAAGACTAAGTCAATATGACTTAATGCTTGTGCTTGCTCCTGCATATCTATCGAGGGGAACTCTAATTCTCATGCTGACAACTTCATTACTCTACGCTCTCCTGATGCTTTTGAGGGATGAGAGGTCATGAGAGGTCGCTAGTCTTACTTCTGTCATATTTTTTGTACTCTTTGTCTGTTCTTCCTCTGCTATTTTCTTTGGTGCTATCTTTGCTGCTTCCAAAAGCTGACACAATGGAGATATCTTCTCATGCACATACGTGTGTATCTCCTCATATTTCTGCATCATGCACTGAAATGATTCATCTGCCACTTCCTTTAATTGATCTCTTATTTTCTCTAGGTCATCTTTTGTCAGGGCCTAGGGGGCCACTTCCTTGAATGATTTCCTCTTCTTTCATTGGTGTATTGATTTCCCCTTATCATGTTCTTTCCTCTTATCTTCGGGGTACGATGTTGTTTTCTGTGTGTCTCTTGCGTCATTTCCTTTCCTTCATATTCTTCTTCTTGTTCTTATGGATCATTCTCCAGTTCTGTCTCCTTCTCTAGTTCAGTATCATTTTCTGGTTGCTTCATTTCTAGTACTGGGGTTTTCCATTCGTCCTCCCAGTCTTGTATAATCTGTCCAACCTCATCTCTTGTTAACATGTATCTAGTCATCAACCACTCCTGATCTGGGTCCCTCTTGGCTTGGATATACAGATGATGTCTTCCTGATTTAAAATTCACAATCTCCTTGTGTGCTTCCACTACCTGCAGTAGTATACACGATGTATCCTAAATGCTCTACTAAATTTCCTCCTTGTAAACATAGAAATTAATGTTGTTATCCAAATGTATTTCCTTATGCACAATATGCCACAGATTCACATATCTCGCTGCTAAACATGGTTTCTTTGCAACTCCTAGAAATTGAGTGTCTTTCGACTCCCTCCAAGCCACTAATGCAATCAATATCAATAGCCACGTGTAATGAAATTATGTTCCTTTATCTTGTGCGCCCCTGCAATCCATCAAGAATTGGTTTACCATAAGCGTCGCCCAGTTCATTTGTACTCATGTGACGCACTTCTCAGCTACTGCTATTACACCTTTCAATACTTGATATTTGTGACTTTTCCTCAACAACTTATAGGCCAACACCTACGTTGTGAACCTGACAGTATCATCATTGATACTTGAAACCTCCAAACCACACACTCCTCTATGTGTGTCATACTTATCTTTCATCTTCTCTGCCAAGGTTTTCTCCTTAGATTTGTCCATGAATAATGGCAGTGGGTCTTCCCCTGCTGATGGTAGTCCGATGATCCGCGCAATTAATTATGTATCTATGGACACTGCTCTGTCTAACCACAAAAACCCCCCATGGGCGCAACTTAATAACATCTTGATGCAAATTTTTATCTCAATGCTCCTGCCAAAATGTGGTATCTCTAACATATTAAGTATTCTTGTTTTCTCCATCCCTTCTGCCCACTCCTGTGGCTCTACTATAACTTCCAGTGAATCTAGACTCAGCTTTGTGCGCATGTACTTGTCTGTTGCTAGCTCTGGAAACTTCTTTACATCTGCCAAGTCATGGTCTACATACTTTAGATTTCTTATCGCACCCAACATATCTCCTTCAATAATTACCCCTAGTGGGATCTCTGGTTCAACAAGTTCATACTTTGGTTCCTTAGGTATCTTAACCTGCTTCGTCGTCAACTTCCTGGGTGGCACATAATCCTTCCAAAATTTAATCGAGCTTGGCCCTAACACTGATGCTCGGGGTTTCCTTGAATACAGGTATCGATGTGTGCCTGGTGTGTTTTTTCTTCTGGTGTAATGAGGCTTCTCCTGTCTTTGGTGGTGCCATTTCTCTTTGCAACTAACTCACATCTACAACTTACTTGCTCAACTCAGTTAAACTCACTCAACTCATTCTATCTCCCTGAATTCTTGAGCAACAATAACCTTTTCTTGTTGACCCCTCGTTTTCTTTTATAGCCTATCGCCAACTGGTTCCATTCTTCTTCGTGCCTAAATTTGCAGTCTAATCCACTTGCATTCATATTCAATTATTTCCCTAACTCTTCATTAACTTAGTAGCCTTCGATGGATCACACTCTAGATTTTCTAGCCCGACAAAATCCTCTTGCCAGTTTTCCTTTATGATTACACATCTTCACTACCTCTCCATCATGTTTACTCTTTAATTCTTATCCTTTCATGTATGTTCTTTAATGATTTTCCCTCCATCTGCGCATATCTTTTTTGCAATTCAATCCTCCTTCTTGTGCACAATTGCTTCCTCTTTCTACATCTCTGTGGCATTTTCTGGTTTTTCTCCTTACTAGTTTAATTGTTAGAACAATACCTTATGCATAAATTTTGTTAAGGTTTAAGCTATTATTAGGTTTCTTTTCAATTTACTAGATAACCATAGCATAGATAGGATCACTGAGAAATACACAATCACAAGAGACACATCATTTATCCTGGGAAACCCTCATGGGGGAGAAAACCCAGAAAAAACTTCCTTAATATAGATAGCCAATACAATGCCAAGAGAATAAACCAAAGAATACAGAAAGTAGTCTCCAAGTAATGCTCCTCTCTCTCTGTTCCTTCTTCTCCAACTGCAGCTCCAAACTTGTGCTCTGATGATCAAGTGAATGAGTGAACAAATGAGGCGCTGGCCTCTCTTATTTATACAATTTGGCAGGTGTTGAACTGAGGTGTCTTTTCACTGGCAAGGCCGACTTCTCATTTTGGCTGGTTATAACCACTTTAATATATTCTGGGGGCCGACTTCTCATTATGGGTGGTTATAACCACTTAAATATATTCTAGGGGACGACTTCTCATTTAGCATGTTACAATTAGGGTTTGACCAATCCGCAAAAGGAGATTTGGTCATTTACAATGCCCGACATGATCAATCCATAAAAGGGGATTGATTTAATGAATAATACATCAATAATAAAATAGAATACTCTTTGCAGTTACAATATTTCAACACTCCCCCTTAACAAGAAGGGTATTCTACAAC